>JAXIVJ010002465.1:2500-80000 GCA_036785665.1 Chirona hameri
TCTGACTAATGAGCGACTAGTTTAATTAACCCGCGCCCCCTCTGGGCGGGGGGTAAATTGAGGCCCTCTCCCCCTCCTGGATTTGCTCAATAACTTTAAAACTATGAGTAGAAAATCACATTTTGATGCAAATTGCAAAACAAAAAGGTCAAAAGAACGGAAATGACATTCTCTTTAAAATAGCTATCTCAGATTTGCGAAATTTTGGGGTTTTTGACTCCCGAAAATAAATAAAAAATAAGTTTTTTTATTTCCACAAAATATTTTTTTAAAAAGATATTCAACGAACCGGAACATATGTTAGTGAACCAACTATGGACGATACCCAAACCAAATTTCAACGTAATATCTTTATTTTGTACTAACTTATGGCTCCCTAAGTATAAGTAACTAATGACGTCATTTTTCAAGTTACATTTTTTGTTTTTGATTGACCAGATACAGACAAATAAATACCACCACTGTATTTCTGAGACGAAGCTGGTCTAGAAACCTGCCTTTTGTATTTATATTAATCAATTTCAAATAGTGTTCTATTTGAGACCTGACCTTGACCTGAGGGCCATTATATGGGATCAGGTTGTGAAAATAACTGCTACTATCGAATTATACGTGTAAAATAACCCATATAACCTGTGTCGCATGGCTTTCGTAAACCTGTGAAATTTTGTGACCTGGCATTGACCTTGACCTTTGCTTACAAGTTCACTTTCGCTTATACGGGAGATGCATTATACCTTTGAGAGCACCCTGCGCGATAATAGTCGCAATCTAAGGCTTTGAATGTAAAGTATGGCCCAAAAACTAAAATCCCTCAATTTTAACCTTTGACCTGATCTGACCTGACATGTGACCTTGTTTTAAGCATTTCGGGTCTGTAATATATTAGTCTCCTTGAGAGCTTTCGATCGCCGCCTTGTACGTCCCGCTGCGGTCATTGGTTCGGAAGATGCGAGGGGGGGGGGGGGGGTAAATGTATCCCCTCCCAGCGGGGCGCGTTCGGCTGTCGACCTCAGCGGGGCGCTGGTTAACCCGCCATTGACTGGGGGGGGGGGGGGGCGTTTCCTGATGAATTTTCGTAACAGCTCGAAGACCAATAGCGCTATCAACGTGAGACTTCTGGTACCTTCTTATAAATCACGTTTACGTCTTCTGTGAAACATAAAGCAATTTCGTCGAAAAATTTTATAGCGAATTTATTGGCGTCACTACACACGAGTTTTACACCAAAATTAGCTAAAATGTAACAGACCGTACAAATTCCATATTTTATTAAAAATGCAATCCAAAAACTTCAAAAGATAGCAAATGGCAAGGGCTACAACATGGATATCTCGGATATCTGACAATTCTGATTTTGGACTCCCAAAAATTCAAAAAAAGTTTGTTTTTGGGGGGATGCCCAGAAAATACATTTTTCAAAGATATTAAAAGACTGAATATATGTCAGAGAACCACATATGGGAAACTACCATGGCAAATTTCAGAATGATATCACCATTTTTGACTGACTTATGGCATCTAAAGTATAGGTATCTCATGACATATTAACAAATTGTGTTTTTTTTTTGCTTTTATTGACCAGATACAGACAAATAAATGATACCACTGTATTTCTGAGACAACACTGGTCTAGAAACATGCCTTTGCTGTTTATATTTATCAATTTAAATTTTTGACCTTCATTGACCTGAACTTGACCTAAACTTGAAATTAACTTCACGTAAATAAAGTCAGGTGGTAAAATGACTATCGCTATCGAATTATACGTGGAAACTAACCCATACAACATGTGTTGCATGACTTTCGTATATATTTTGACCATATTAACTTTTTGTGACCTGACCTTGACCTTGGCCAACAATCTCTTTTTAGCTCATGTGTAGCATGCCTTTGACAGAACTTTGGGTGATCATGGTCGTAAGAGAAGGCTTTGGATGGAAAATATGGCCCATAAACTCAAATACGGCGATTTTGGCCTTTGACCTGACCGTGACCGGACATTTTACCTCACTTTGAAATTTTAGAACATGATTTTGATTTGTTGCATTGAGGGCTTTTGAATGCTGCCTTGCGCGTCTCGCTGCGATCATTGGTTTGGAAGATAACCAGGGGGCGTTTAACGCCCCCCCCCCCCACCCCACCCCCCTAGTCAATGGCGTTCGGCTGAGACCCCAGTCAATGCGGGGTTAACGGATCATATCGACTACCACTCGATGCATTTCACTCCACATATTTACAGCACTGAAGGTATGGGTATAGTAAACAAAAATTCACAATGAAGAAAATAATTAAAGGAAAGCTTATCAAGGAAGGAAAGGAAACATCAGTCAATAACTTGCAAACGGTAAATCGCACAGACATAGGAATGGTACCGATTGCTTCGGTGCATCATGCCAGGTACAGTGGTTAATAATCAAAGGGATCGGCCCAGGCGCACAACCAGAAAGCACCTTTCGGGAGGGGGACACAGTTGTTGGGATCGTCATCTCCAGTCCAAAAGGGTCCCATTTCCGACACAAAAGGGTGCACGACTTGAGGGGCGACACCTACACTCGCAGGAGCGACCCCCCCCCCCCCGCGAGGCATGCAGGGGCGCCGACTAGACAGTCATAACGCATTATGCCGCCCCCGGAAGGTATCTTGTCGCCCTCGGAAGGCATCATACCGCCCTCGGAAGACATCTTCCAATTTTGCAATTTGCCGCCCTCGAAAGGCACCATGCTGTCCTTTGAAGTTGGAAGGCATATTGCCGCCCCCAGAGGGCATTATGCCGCCCTCAGAAGGCGTCTTGCCGCCCTCGGAAGGCAACGGAAGACATCTTGCCGCCCTCGGAAGGCATCATGCCGCCCTCGGAAGACATCTTGCCGCCCTCGGAAAGCAATTTGCCGCCCTCAGAGGGCGTTATGCCACCCTTGGAAGGCATCGTGCCGCCTTTCGGAAGACATCTTGCCGCCCTCAGAGCGCATTATGTTCCCCTCAGAAGACGTCTTGCCGCCCTCGGAAAGCATTCTGCCGCCATCAAAGTGCATTATACCGCCTTTGAAAGGTACCATGCCGCCCTCGGAACATATTGCCGCCTTCAGATCACATTGTGCCGCTCTCAGAGCGCTTTATGCCGCCCTCGGAAGGCATCTTGCCGCCATCGCACCTGTTATGAAGGGCGCGCCATATTTTGGTAGAGGGACGCACATGAGCTTGGGCCCTCACTGTCATAGGGGCGCACACACATATGCTGGCGGCAGTGGCGTGCGAAGAAATTCACAAAGGACCAGGTCATTGCCTTGAGGGGCGCCACCCGATCGACATGGGCGCCACCAATATTGACGAAAATTGTGCAAGCCCCTCCTTCCGCACCGTGCGGAAGGAGAGGCGCCCCGTCACTAGCCGGAGGGACGCCGTCACTGACCAGGGGCGTCGTCACGGGCCGGAGAGGGGCAGTCACTAGTCAGGTGTGCCGTCACTCGCCGGAGGGGCGCGGTCACTGGCGGGAGAGGCGCCGTCACTGTCCGGTGGGGCGCGTCACTGGTCGGAGGGGCGCCGTCACTCGCCGGAGGGGCGCGGTCGCTGACCGGAGGGGCGCCGTGACTGGCCGGAGGAGCACCGTTACTGGCCGGAGGGGGCGCCGTCACTAGCCGGAGGGGCGCCGTCACTGGCTGGAGGAGCGCCGTCACGGGCAGGAGATGGGCAGTCACTAGTCGGAGGGGCGCCGTCACTGTCCGGAAGGGTGCCGTCACTGGTCGGAGGGGCACCGTCACTGACCGGAGGGGCACCGTCACTTGCCGGGGGGGGGGGCGCCGTCACTGGTCGGAGGGGCGCCGTCACTCGCCGGAGGGGCATGGTCAATGACCGGAGGGGCGCCGTCACTGGCCGGAGGGGCGTCTTCACTGACCGGAGGGGCACCGTCACTGATCGGAGGGGCGCCGTCGTTGGCCGGATGGGCGCTGTCACGGGCCGCAGAGGCGCCGTCTACGGCAGGGGGCGCCCTCTGGCCGGGGGAACGTCCTCACTGGCCGGAGGGGCGCTGTCACTGATCGGAGGGGCGGCAGCTTTGCATGGGCGCCTCGGGTCCAAAGGATCAGGTCATGCCCTGAATCACCGTATACTCGGTACACCACTGGCTGGCGGGTATTTTTAGTGTCTTTTGAATTTTTCCTTGTTTTTTTTTTAAGATTTCTTTTTGTTTGTTTTAGAGGGTGCCCTCAAAACCCAGAACAGACCCACTTTTTGAGGGGGCGCCTTCGGTGCCCGCTCAAAAGTGTGTGTGTGTGGGGGGGGGGGGGGGGTCCGGGGCACCCGGAGCCCCCCCCCCCCCCCTCCCCGGTAGCGACGCCCCTGATAACCAGTCTGTACTTAGCACGGATCGTTTTGTATATCCCGATCTTAAGAAGGGCCTCCAACATTGAAGTCCCGAAATGGCTGATGAGGTCCCAAAATTTTGCGATGGGGTCCCATGTCACATGTGGGACCTCAAAAGTTTCACCGTGATGCAAACGACAAAAGTAGCATCTCTAACTAGTGCGTTCATATAGTTTGGTATGTAATTCCACCGATACAATCCACCAATGACATATGACATGGGGAGTATATTCATATTAATATTAGGAAGAAATGTCTTATTTAAATGATAAATTTCGTAACACTTTTGATAGTTTTCCATTGCTTTTAATTCCATCCAATCCCAGTATAACGATTTTATCGATAGAATCTATGCCTTTTCCACCTCTAGGTTTTGCTATTCGCCACTTTAGAAGTTCGTGCGCCAAATTCCCTTCCAGCTGTGCCGTTTTCACTTCGGGCGACAGTGCTCCGGTTCTCTGGTCGGTTTTATAAGTTTTAGATATGGCTTCGAAACTCATGAAAGCCAACATTCTGAAAACACTGCCGGTATGTAAAGTCTTATATTCTCAGAAACATGCTGATTTTTCTCGGCCCTATTACTGGCCCTATTATTGATAGCATCGTCCATTGTTTCAAGGTGCTGGTACAGGTTTAGATGGGGTTTCTGTTTTGACTTTCTTGCCCCAGGAATGGGTAAGATAAATTGTGTATTTTGATAATATGTAATGCATTTAATTGATTTCATTATCATGTGCTTATGGTTATTGTAATTCAATAATTTGTATTGGCTTAACCAGGTAGGGCCCAGAGTTCCAGACCTATTCTGCATGACCAAGATGTTAAATTCCAAGATGAAAACATAATGAAAACAAATTATTATGCAAACAAATACTGTTGATAAAACAGCAATTACAAAGAATGAGGGTGATATTCCACTTTTGAACACCTTTATATAGGCAAATTGAATATTGTATACTAATTCTACATGTCTGATTTCATAAGAACTGCACTCAAAATGGGAACATTATCAGTACTTATCTGACAATCATTATTTTTATCACCCACCAAATACCAATAGCCTCAGCCGACCGCCCATAACCCCGCAACGACTCTGCCATTACAATTAAATGTAAACAACATGGGCGCATAAATGCATCATACTGGCTATCATATGACATCATATGTATTTGGTCAACCACTAAGCTCTGTCACGCTCAATCCTGCCGGCGGATATTTGCTTTTTAGTCATAATGGCTACAAGCAAATCTTAGGTTCGTCTCGATTGGACTTAATGGCTACAATCAAATCTTAGGTTTTGTCCCCATCAGACTTAATGGCTACAAGCAAATATTAGGTTCATCCCGATCAGACTGAATGGGTACGATAGAATCTTAGGTTTTGTCCCGATCAGACTTAATGGCTACAAACAAATCTTAGGTTTCGTTCTGATCAAACTTATTGGCTGCAAGCGAATCTTAGGTTTTGTCCCGATTGGACTTAATGGCGGGGTTAGGTTAGTTATACAGAAGAAATATTGGATAACCAAGTATGGACGATGCCCACACCAAATTTCAAAGCAATATCTATATGTGGCACTTCTTTGTCTACCAAAAAATATACTCATGACTCTCTCACTAAACCTCCGTTCCTGGCGGAGCGCAGGACTTGTATTGACCGAAGGTCTTGACCGAAGGTTGGCCGCGCAGCAGCCGCTACCACAATGTGACCTTACTGGATACATATCTGACACATTTCACACACAACAGCCCACGTTGTTTACATTTCAGTGTTAATGGCGGAGTCGTTGTGGTCGGCTGAGGTGATTGATGGGTGACAAAAATCATTATTGTCAGGTAATTACTGAGAATGTCCCTGTTTTGAGTGCAGTTCTGATGAAATCAGATGTGTAGAATTAGTATACAATATTCAATTTTCCTATAAAAAGGTGTGCAACAGTGGAATACGACCAGAATGAGCGACGGTGGTGCCACCACCACCACAAATGAAACAAAACTTCATACCATCACGACAGGCACATAATCCAGTATGCAAAACGTGGCAGGAACATCAAGAAGATATTTGGGGCGGCCCAAATCCTGCCCCAAATGGGACAGCAAGCTGCCCCACTTGGGGCAGGATCAGTGTTGGATTTTTTGTTCCATGACCTGGTCCCGGAGAGTAAAAATGTATAGATGGAGAGTAAACAATTTGTGCTAGGAAAATTAAGATGCTTTTCTTTTAGGAAAAAATGTACTTGGAGAGTACACATTCCTTATTTGTAATAGATATTAAATCCTGGTGAGAAAAATACAATTTTATTTTAACTACAATGTCGGTAAGATCAGGTGATAAGAGAACAAAATTCCAGACAAATGAAGAGAGCAAAATTCCTTGGTGCCAAAATCACGGGTCGTAATCACGATCGCGTTTTATCTAGTGTGAATCAGGTAATTTGTTACTTCTGCCCCCAAAACTCAAAAGCTGCCCCAAAATTTCCAAAGTTGACCCTAAATTTACAATTCTGCTACTAAATTTAAAAAACTGCCCCCAAATTTCCAAACCTGCCCCAATTTTGATGTGTTGGTGCCAACCCTGCCCCGACAAGATCTTGTTGAAACTTGCCACGTTTTGCATACTGGCACATAATAGCCTCTAGTACTGCATGTCACATTGTGTACAATGTACAAGAGAGTGAATGTGGGCCAGCATGTCTAATAAATAAATAATACCTTCAACTGCAATGCCAGACACATCCTATTACAATGTTGTAGCATTGGGAAATTTTAGGTGGAAAACGATGCCCCATTACTATTTTTCCATATTTTCCCCCAAGTTTTTCTGTGAATTTTCCACTCTTGATTGTAAAATGTATTTGATAATTAGAACCCTGATACTGCTTTATGGATGTAATGACGGACAGCCTGTGGAGTGGAAGACAAGTGAGAATTGGCATAGGTATAACCAATTCTGGTGAGCACTTTATGCTTATTTTTAGCCAGAATTTTCCAGTTGTACACCAGCTCCAAAGCAATCCTAGGATCCTGCATCCTAACACTGGACTACATGCTAATGGTGATATAGTGCATCATTACTGTCTACATTGCCATAGCATGACAAGTCCTGTGATAGGACATGTGATAGGAGCGGGAAGCAGCATTATGGTTGTCTACTGTGCTTAAAGGGAATGTTTCACCTTTCTGAAAGTTGTCAAATATACGCTGGTTGTAGTAGAAAATATGAAGTAAGTGCTGCTGAAAACGATGGTGATATTTTTTCTCTCTCGAAAAATCACTTAATTTTATACAAATTAAGTTTTTAAATTTGGGATGATATCATTATTGAGCTATAGACCGCCACTGATTGGCTGACAGTGAGATTGGCTGACAAAGTGGCTGTCAGCCAATCAGCGGCGGACTAGCCTAGACCCCATTTTGCAAATAAGAAATTAAATTGCTTTAAAACGGGCAAGTTTTTGTAAAATGACCTTAGTATTTTCGCCATTTAAATAACGGCCGAAAATGTATTTATTTATTTATTTTTATATTTATCTATTGAATCACCAACAGGTCCATAAACCCACTAATAGTGAAGTCAGGAAATACGACAAACCAAATACACACGAACATATACAATACTAAAATACTAAAATCCCATCACAACCATAAAAACATTACAAACCAACAAAACACAACACAACCATAAACACAAAAAAAACAAAAACACGGGATTGTCAATGACATATTTTTCACATTTGCTCTCACACTAGAAAACGTTGCGTGGAACGGATCAGCAGCTTGGAATCTTTCCACTTGCGCGTTAAAACCCAATACAGCCCGTCGGAAAAGCCCTCGTTTAATAGTTTCCTTGTTGGCCTCGCGAGCGGACGGAACATGGATCAGTTGTGATGGTCCGGCCCTGGTTCGACGCTGTGGTACGTGGAGCGGGAAGCAGCCGAGCAGAAAGGCGGAGTCTACCCTATCGCAGATAATTTTGTGAACGAAGCATACGTCATACTGAAAGCGCCTTTTCTCTAGACTACTGGTTTTGAACAGTTTTAGAAGATCGTGATAAGAAAGAGAATGAGATGGTCGAGATGTGTGAGCATAAGACGATAGCCATATCATAAATTTATGTTGGATTCTATCGAGCCTTTTGAGGTGAGTAGGCAACGTAGCGACAAGCGGGAAACGGCGTTAGATAGTTCGGGACAAGCTCTATCGAAACTATATTGGTCTTATTTAGGTCAGGTCAATATTGAGGTCACCAGAGGTCATCAAAGGTCAGATTTTCCAGTTTTAGGACTTCGCTTCAAACACTCCCAAATATATCGGGAACTATGATAGCTAGGAACAAACGAGAGAGAAAAAAAAACAATTGAAAGCTCTTGAAAAATGCAATCGCATTTGGGGTCCTCAGATTTGAGCTCAGGTCAATAGTTTAGGCTCCAGAAGTCATCAAACGTCAAAAGGTTATTTTTTGGCTAAACTATTTTTCGCAAATAACTTTTTACCTAATAAAGATAAAGCAATACGTTCGACGCCATCGTGTTTCTCGTCAAGGCACTTCGAATCATATTCATGTTGACCAGGTTAGGTCAACTGAGACACTTGACCTCAGGTCAAGGTCAAGTGGTGACCCAAGTAGGTCATGTTGCATATTGGGAGACGTGTCTCGACGAGACAAACACATTGGTACCGTATTCACTTATCTATCTTCATTATATCGATAGTTATTGACAAAACAGTGTTGGCGGTCACGAAATTGACCTGACCTCAGGTCACCGATATCAGAAATCCGAGATAAATAAATTGTAGGTGTCTATGACCTTATGAAATCCTGCAAGCTTGAAATCGATCGGCCTAAAATTGGGCTGCGGTACTTCCGAAAACGTTATGGAGGTGGGGTCATCACGTGACCTGGTCTGGTGAACTGACCTGAGATGACCTGAGGTCAATAATTTTACATAATGTGGGTAGTTAATTTCTGAACATGTATGCAAAAAACGGCGGCGCTGCGCGTCGCCGTTTTTGCGATATCCTCGAAAAACCTTAGGGGTGGGCGGATTCCCCCCCTCCAGGGCGCGTTTTAAAGGGAGTGTGCCTACTGTTTTGGAATGTCAAAATATTTTTAATGCAGTAAGTAACTATTAGTTTGATTGTTACATATGATGAAATTCACATCTGGAGCCCCTTTCGGTGAATTTTCACTTATATTTTTTCCTTATTTTTTTATCGATATCTATTAAACGATCGCCACTATAGTGATGTTATGTAAAATCGCGCACATAAGACAGTATAATTACAGGCGGATTTTATAAAAAAAAAATATATTGAACAGGGAACACACCTCCCGCTCCCTCAATTCTGCAGACAGATCACAGTGAACACGCCTCACACTCCCTCATTTCTGCAGACAGATCACAGTGAACACGCCTCCCACTCCCTCATTTCTGCAGACAGATCACAGTGAACACGCCTCACACTCCCTCATTTCTGCAGACATCACAGTGAACACGCCTCCCACTCCCTCATGTCTGCAGACAGATCACAGTGAACACGCCTCCCACTCCCTCATTTCTGCAGACATCACAGTGAACACGCCTCCCACTCCCTCATTTCTGCAGACAGATCACATTTTCACAATTTTCTTCAGCTTGTTTGTCTCTGTGGACTGTCTTTGCCTGTTGTGCTTGTGTCCACTTTTCACTGGTGGACCTCATGTAGCAGACATACTATGCAGGTACATCTGCCACTGCCTGCTGTTGCTGACCATCCCTGTGTGACCCGACCCCGTGACAATCTACTATGCAGGTACATCTGCCACTGCCTGCTGTTGCTGACCATCCCTGTGTGACCCGACCCCGTGACAATCTACTATGCAGGTACATCTGCCACTGCCTGCTGTTGCTGACCATCCCTGTGTGACCCGACCCCGTGACAATCTACTATGCAGGTACATCTGCCACTGCCTGCTGTTGCTGACCATCCCTGTGTGACCCGACCCCGTGACAATCTACTATGCAGGTACATCTGCCACTGCCTGCTGTTGCTGACCATCCCCGTGTGACCCGACCCCGTGACAATCTACTATGCAGGTACATCTGCCACTGCCTGCTGTTGCTGACCATCCCTGTGTGACCCGACCCCGTGACAATCTACTATGCAGGTACATCTGCCACTGCCTGCTGTTGCTGACCATCCCCGTGTGACCCGACCCCGTGACAATCTACTATGCAGGTACATCTGCCACTGCCTGCTGTTGCTGACCATCCCTGTGTGACCCGACCCCGTGACAATCTACTATGCAGGTACATCTGCCACTGCCTGCTGTTGCTGACCATCCCTGTGTGACCCGACCCCGTGACAATCTACTATGCAGGTCCATCTGCCACTGCCTGCTGTTGCTGACCATCCCTGTGTGACCCGACCCCGTGACAATCTACTATGCAGGTACATCTGCCACTGCCTGCTGTTGCTGACCATTAGGGTGTGTCGAAAAAGTCAAAGCTAGTTTTCAGTCTGTCCTGGGTGTTTTTCTTTGGTTTTGACCTTTCTAAACACAACCACATTTATTTTTCTTTAAATGTAATTTTTTTATTAACATAATTTGATTTGGAAATGTGTCTTTCTTCCGTTTGGGTGATTTTCAGTGAAAATCGACATTTTGTTCAGATTATAAAATAATGAAAGAAATGTAGTAAACAAAAACTAAGACTAATTTTGGAAAGCCCAGGCCACTGTATTGCAAAAACGCCATTCATTTTAGTAAGATACATCCCTTTATTCAGGTAAGAGGTAAGCCATCACGACGCTACAAACGTCGTGCTACATCGAGCATGGAAAATTGGACAAAATGTACAACTGTTCTCTTCCTCTTCAATAAGCTCGATATATTGTCTTCTCAAATCTCAAGCCAAGTGGACAAGTGCCGAGTGTGCCACATGGATCAAAATACTTGTACTATTTCATGACTGCGTGAGATTTGAAAAGACAATATATCGAGCTTATTGAAGAGGAAGAGAACAGTTGTACATTTTGTCCAATTTTCGATGCTCGATGTAGCACGACGCTTGTAGCGTCGTGATGGCTTACCTCTTACCTGAATAAAGGGATGTATCTTACTAAAATGAATGGCGTTTTTGCAATACGATGGCCTGGGCTTTCCAAAATTAGTCTTAGTTTTTGTTTACTGCATTCCTTTCATTATTTTATAATCTGAACAAAATGTCGATTTTCGCTGAAAATCACCCAAACGGACGAAAGTGGACACATTTACAAATCAAATTCCGTTAATAAAAAAGTGTTTGTGTTTAGAAAGGTTAAAACAAAAGAAAGAAAAACACTCAGGACAAACTGAAAACTAGCTTTTACTTTTTTCGACACACCCTACTGACCATCCCTGTGTGACCCGACTCCGTGTTTCAGGTGCGGCGTTTCGCAGCGCAGGCGGCCACCAAGCCGGCGTCCGAGTATGGCGTCCTACCACGAGAGCCGCTCAAGACGACCACGCTGCCCAACGGCGTGCTGGTGGCCTCCATCGAGAACCAGTCTCCGCTCTCCCGGGTCGCCATCGCCGTCAGGTGAGAGTCAGGGGAACATGGCCCGGTCCGGTGGACTGTGTGAGAGTCAGGGGAACATGGTCGGGTGGACTGTGTGAGAGTCAGGGGAACATGGCCCGGTCCGGTGGACTGTGTGAGAGTCAGGGGAACATGGCCCGGTCCGGTGGACTGTGTGAGAGTCAGGGGAACATGGCCCGGTCCGGTGGACTGTGTGAGAGTCAGTGGAACATGGCCCGGTCGGGTGGACTGTGTGAGAGTCAGGGGAACATGGCCCGGTCGACTGTGTGAGAGTCAGGGGAACATGGCCCGGTCGACTGTGTGAGAGTCGGGGAACATGGCCCGGTCCGGTGGACTGTGTGAGAGTCAGGGGAACATGGCCCGGTCCGGTGGACTGTGTGAGTCAGGGGAACATGGCCCGGTCCGGTAGACTGTGTGAGAGTCAGGGGAACATGGCCCGGTCCGGTGGACTGTGTGAGAGTCAGGGGAACATGGCCCGGTCCGGTGGACTGTGTGAGAGTCAGGGGAACATGGCCCGGTCCGGTAGACTGTGTGAGAGTCAGGGGAACATGGCCCGGTCCGGTAGACTGTGTGAGAGTCAGGGGAACATGGCCCGGTCCGGTAGACTGTGTGAGAGTCAGGGGAACATGGCCCGGTCCGGTAGACTGTGTGAGAGTCAGGGGAACATGGCCCGGTCCGGTGGACTGTGTGAGAGTCAGGGGAACATGGCCCGGTCCGGTGGACTGTGTGAGAGTCAGGGGAACATGGCCCGGTCCGGTGGACTGTGTGAGAGTCAGGGGAACATGGCCCGGTCCGGTGGACTGTGTGAGAGTCAGGGGAACATGGCCCGGTCCGGTGGACTGTGTGAGAGTCAGGGGAACATGGCCCGGTCCGGTGGACTGTGTGAGAGTCAGGGGAACATGGCCCGGTCCGGTGGACTGTGTGAGAGTCAGGGGAACATGGCCCGGTCGGGTGGACTGTGTGAGAGTCAGGGGAACATGGCCCGGTCCGGTCGACTGTGTGAGAGTCAGGGGAACATGGCCCGGTCCGGTCGACTGTGTGAGAGTCAGGGGAACATGGCCCGGTCCGGTGGACTGTGTGAGAGTCAGGGGAACATGGTCGGGTGGACTGTGTGAGAGTCAGGGGAACATGGCCCGGTCGGGAGGACTGTGCGAGAGTCAGGGGAACATGGCCCGGTCGGGTGGACTGTGTGAGAGTCAGGGGAACATGGTCGGGTGGACTGTGTGAGTCAGGGGAACATGGCCCGGTCGGGTCGACTGTGTGAGAGTCAGGGGAACATGGCCCGGTCCGGTGGACTGTGTGAGAGTCAGGGGAACATGGTCGGGTGGACTGTGTGAGAGTCAGGGGAACATGGCCCGGTCCGGAGGACTGTGTGAGAGTCAGGGGAACATGGCCCGGTCGGGTGGACTGTGTGAGAGTCAGGGGAACATGGTCGGGTGGACTGTGTGAGAGTCAGGGGAACATGGCCCGGTCGGGTCGACTGTGTGAGAGTCAGGGGAACATGGCCCGGTCCGGTGAACTGTGTGAGAGTCAGGGGAACATGGCCCGGTCCGGTGAACTGTGTGAGAGTCAGGGGAACATGGCCTGGTCCGGTAGACTGTGTGAGAGTCAGGGGAGCATGGCCCGGTCCGGTGGACTGTGTGAGAGTCAGGGCAACATGGTCGGGTGGACTGTGTGAGAGTCAGGGGAACATGGCCCGGTCCGGTGGACTGTGTGAGAGTCATGGGAACATGGCCCGGTCCGGTAGACTGTGTGAGAGTCAGGGGAACATGGCCCGGTCCGGTGGACTGTGTGAGATTCAGGGGAACATGGTCGGGTGGACTGTGTGAGAGTCAGGGGAACATGGCCCGGTCCGGTGGACTGTGTGAGAGTCAGGGGAACATGGCCCGGTCCGGTGGACTGTGTGAGAGTCAGGGGAACATGGCCCGGTCCGGTGAACTGTGTGAGAGTCAGGGGAACATGGCCCGGTCCGGTGGACTGTGTGAGAGTCAGGGGAACATGACCCGGTCGGGTGGACTGTGTGAGAGTCAGGGGAACATGGTCGGGTGGACTGTGTGAGAGTCAGGGGAACATGGTCGGGTGGACTGTGTGAGAGTCAGGGGAACATGGCCCGGTCCGGTGGACTGTGTGAGAGTCAGGGGAACATGGCCCGGTCCGGTGGACTGTGTGAGAGTCAGGGGAACATGGCCCGGTCCGGTGAACTGTGTGAGAGTCAGGGGAACATGGTCGGGTGGACTGTGTGAGAGTCAGGGGAACATGGCCCGGTCCGGTGGACTGTGTGAGAGTCAGGGGAACATGGCCCGGTCCGGAGGACTGTGTGAGAGTCAGGGGAACATGGTCGGGTGGACTGTGTGAGAGTCAGGGGAACATGGCCCGGTCCGGTGGACTGTGTGAGAGTCAGGGGAACATGGCCCGGTCCGGTGGACTGTGTGAGAGTCAGGGGAACATGGTCGGGTGGACTGTGTGAGAGTCAGGGGAACATGGCCCGGTCCGGTGGACTGTGTGAGAGTCAGGGGAACATGGCCCGGTCCGGTGGACTGTGAGAGTCAGGGGAACATGGCCCGGTCCGGTGGACTGTGTGAGAGTCAGGGGAACATGGCCCGGTCCGGTAGACTGTGTGAGAGTCAGGGGAACATGGCCCGGTCCGGTGGACTGTGTGAGAGTCAGGGGAACATGGTCGGGTGGACTGTGTGAGAGTCAGGGGAACATGGCCCGGTCCGGTGGACTGTGTGAGAGTCAGGGGAACATGGTCGGGTGGACTGTGTGAGAGTCAGGGGAACATGGCCCGGTCCGGTGGACTGTGTGAGAGTCAGGGGAACATGGCCCGGTCCGGTGAACTGTGTGAGAGTCAGGGGAACATGGCCCGGTCCGGTAGACTGTGTGAGAGTCAGGGGAACATGGCCCGGTCCGGTGGACTGTGTGAGAGTCAGGGGAACATGGTCGGGTGGACTGTGTGAGAGTCAGGGGAACATGGCCCGGTCCGGTCGACTGTGTGAGAGTCAGGGGAACATGGTCGGGTGGACTGTGTGAGAGTCAGGGGAACATGGCCCGGTCCGGTGAACTGTGTGAGAGTCAGGGGAACATGGCCCGGTCCGGTAGACTGTGTGAGAGTCAGGGGAACATGGCCCGGTCCGGTGGACTGTGTGAGAGTCAGGGGAACATGGTCGGGTGGACTGTGTGAGAGTCAGGGGAACATGGCCCGGTCCGGTGGACTGTGTGAGAGTCAGGGGAACATGGTCGGGTGGACTGTGTGAGAGTCAGGGGAACATGACCCGGTCCGGTGGACTGTGTGAGAGTCAGGGGAACATGACCCCGTCCGGTGGACTGTGTGAGAGTCAGGGGAACATGGCCCGGTCCGGTGGACTGTGTGAGAGTCAGGGGAACATGGTCGGGTGGACTGTGTGAGAGTCAAGGGAACATGGCCCGGTCCGGTGGACTGTGTGAGAGTCAGGGGAACATGGCCCGGTCCGGTCGACTGTGTGAGAGTCAGGGGAACATGGCCCGGTCGGGTGGACTGTGTGAGAGTCAGGGGAACATGGCCCGGTCCGGTGGACTGTGTGAGAGTCAGGGGAACATGGCCCGGTCCGGTGGACTGTTTGAGAGTCAGGGGAACATGGTCCGGTAGACTGTGTGAGAGTCAGGGGAACATGGCCCGGTCGGGTGGACTGTGTGAGAGTCAGAGGAACATGGCCCGGTCCGGTCGACTGTGTGAGAGTCAGGGGAACATGGCCCGGTCCGGGGGACTGTGTGAGAGTCAGGGGAACATGGCCCGGTCCGGTGGACTGTGTGAGAGTTAGGGGAACATGACCCGGTCCGGTGGACTGTTTGAGAGTCAGTGGAACATGGCCCGGTCCGGTGGACTGTGTGAGAGTCAGGGGAACATGGCCCGGTCCGGTGGACTGTGTGAGAGTCAGGGGAACATGGCCCGGTCGGGTGGACTGTGTGAGAGTCAGGGGAACATGGCCCGGTCCGGTGGACTGTGCGAGAGTCAGGGGAACATGGCCCGGTCCGGTGGACTGTTTGAGAGTCAGGGGAACATGGTCCGGTCGACTGTGTGAGAGTCAGGGAACATGGCCCGGTCCGGTGAACTGTGTGAGAGTCAGGGGAACATGGTCGGGTGGACTGTGTGAGAGCCAGGGGAACATGGCCCGGTCCGGTCGACTGTGTGAGAGTCAGGGGAACATGGCTCGGTCCGGTGGACTGTGTGAGAGTCAGGGGAACATGGCCCGGTCCGGTGAACTGTGTGAGAGTCAGGGGAACATGACCCGGTCCGGTGGACTGGGTGAGAGTCAGGGGAACATGACCCGGTCCGGTGGACTGTGTGAGAGTCAGGGGAACATGGTCCGGTCCGGTGGACTGTGTGAGAGTCAGGGGAACATGACCCGGTCCGGTGGACTGTTTGAGAGTCAGGAGAACATGGTCCGGTCCGGTGGACTGTGTGAGAGTCAGGGGAACATGACCCGGTCCGGTGGACTGTGTGAGAGTCAGGGGAACATGACCCGGTCCGGTGGACTGTTTGAGAGTCAGGGGAACATGGTCCTGTAGACTGTGTGAGAGTCAGGGGAACATGGTCCGGTAGACTGTGTGAGAGTCAGGGGAACATGGCCCGGTCCGGTAGACTGTGTGAGAGCCAGGGGAACATGGCCCGGTCCGGTAGACTGTGTGAGAGTCAGGGGAACATGGCCCGGTCCGGTGGACTATGAGAGTCAGGGGAACATGGTCGGGTGGACTGTGTGAGACTCAGGGGAACATGGCCCGGTCCGGTCGACTGTGTGAGAGTCAGGGGAACATGGCCCGGTCCGGTCGACTGTGTGAGAGTCAGGGGAACATGGCCCGGTCCGGTGGACTGTGTGAGAGTCAGGGGAACATGGCCCGGTCCGGTCGACTGTGTGAGAGTCAGGGGAACATGGCCCGGTCCGGTGGACTGTGTGAGAGTCAGGGGAACATGGTCGGGTGGACTGTGTGAGAGTCAGGGGAACATGGTCCGGTTGACTGTGTGAGAGTCAGGGGAACATGGCCCGGTAGACTGTGTGAGAGTCAGGGGAGCATGGCCCGGTCCGGTCGACTGTGTGAGAGTCAGGGGAACATGGCCCGGTCCGGTCGACTGTGTGAGAGTCAGGGGAACATGGCCCGGTCCGGTCGACTGTGTGAGAGTCAGGGGAACATGGCCCGGTCCGGTGGACTGTGTGAGAGTCAGGGGAACATGACCCGGTCCGGTGGACTGTGTGAGAGTCAGGAGAACATGGCCGGGTCGACTGTGTGAGAGTCAGGGGAACATGGCCCGGTCCGGTCGACTGTGTGAGAGTCAGGGGAACATGGCCCGGTCCGGTCGACTGTGTGAGAGTCAGGGGAACATGGCCCGGTCTGGTGGACTGTGTGAGAGTCAGGGGAACATGACCCGGTCCGGTGGACTGTGTGAGAGTCAGGGGAACATGGTCGGGTCGACTGTGTGAGAGTCAGGGGAACATGGCCCGGTCCGGTCGACTGTGTGAGAGTCAGGGGAACATGGCCCGGTCCGGTCGACTGTGTGAGAGTCAGGGGAACATGGCCCGGTCGGGTGGACTGTGTGAGAGTCAGGGGAACATGGCCCGGTCCGGTCGACTGTGTGAGAGTCAGGGGAACATGGCCCGGTCGGGTGGACTGTGTGAGAGTTAGGGGAACATGGCCCGGTCCGGTAGACTGTGTGAGAGTCAGGGGAACATGGCCCGGTCGGGTGGACTGTTTGAGAGTCAGGGGAACATGGTCCGGTAGACTGTGTGAGAGTCAGGGGAACATGGCCCGGTCCGGTGGACTGTGTGAGAGTCAGGGGAACATGGCCCGGTCCGGTGGACTGTGTGAGAGTCGGGAACATGGCCCGGTCGGGTGGACTGTGTGAGAGTCAGGGGAACATGGCCCGGTCCGGTGGACTGTGTGAGAGTCAGGGGAACATGGCCCGGTAGACTGTGTGAGAGTCAGGGGAACATGGCCCGGCCGGGTGGACTGTGTGAGAGTCAGGGGAACATGGCCCGGTCCGGTGGACTGTGTGAGAGTCAGGGGAACATGGCCCGGTCCGGTCGACTGTGTGAGAGTCATCAGGGGAACATGGCCCGGTCGTGTGGACTGTGCGAGAGTCAGGGGAACATGGCCCGGTCCGGTGGACTGTGTGAGAGTCAGGAGAACATGGCCCGGTCCGGTAGACTGTGTGAGGGTCAGGGGAACATGGCCCGGTCGGGTGGACTGGGTGAGAGTCAGGGGAACATGGCCCGGTAGACTGTGTGAGAGTCAGGGGAACATGGCCCGGTAGACTGTGTGAGAGTCAGGGGAACATGGCCCGGTCCGGTAGACTGTGTGAGAGTCAGGGGAACATGGCCCGGTCGGGTGGACTGTGTGAGAGTCAGGGGAACATGGCCCGGTAGACTGTGTGAGAGTCAGGGGAACATGACCCGGTAGACTGTGTGAGAGTCAGGGGAACATGGCCCGGTCGGGTGGACTGTTTGTGAGTCAGGGGAACATGGTCCGGTAGACTGTGTGAGAGTCAGGGGAACATGGCCCGGTCCGGTGGACTGTGTGAGAGTCAGGGGAACATGGCCTGGTCGGGTGGACTGTTTGAGAGTCAGGGGAACATGGTCCGGTAGACTGTGTGAGAGTCAGGGGAACATGGCCCGGTCCGGTGGACTGTGTGAGAGTCAGAGAACATGGCCCGGTCCTGTGGACTGTGTGAGAGTCAGGGGAACATGACCCGGTCCGGTGGACTGTGTGAGAGTCGGGGGAACATGACCCGGTCCGGTGGACTGTGTGAGAGTCAGGGGAACATGGTCCGGTCCGGTGGACTGTGTGAGAGTCAGGGGAACATGACCCGGTCCGGTGGACTGTTTGAGAGTCAGGGGAACATGGTCCGGTCCGGTGGACTGTGTGAGAGTCAGGGGAACATGACCCGGTCCGGTGGACTGTGTGAGAGTCATGGGAACATGGTCCGGTAGACTGTGTGAGAGTCAGGGGAACATGGCCCGGTCCGGTAGACTGTGTGAGAGTCAGGGGAACATGGCCCGGTCCGGTAGACTGTGTGAGAGTCAGGGGAACATGGCCCGGTCCGGTGGACTGTGTGAGAGTCAGGGGAACATGGTCGGGTGGACTGTGTGAGAGTCAGGGGAACATGGCCCGGTCCGGTCGACTGTGTAAGAGTCAGGGGAACATGGCCCGGTCCGGTGGACTGTGTGAGAGTCAGGGGAACATGGCCCGGTCCGGTGGACTGTGTGAGACTCAGGAGAACATGGCCCGGTCCGGTCGACTGTGTGAGAGTCAGGGGAACATGGCCCGGTCCGGTCGACTGTGTGAGAGTCAGGGGAACATGGCCCGGTCCGGTGGACTGTGTGAGAGTCAGGGGAACATGGCCCGGTCCGGTGGACTGTGTGAGAGTCAGGGGAACATGGCCCGGTCGGGTCGACTGTGTGAGAGTCAGGGGAACATGGCCCGGTCCGGTGGACTGTGTGAGAGTCAGGGGAACATGGCCCGGTCGGGTGGACTGTTTGAGAGTCAGGGGAACATGGTCCGGTAGACTGTGTGAGAGTCAGGGGAACATGGCCCGGTCCGGTGGACTGTGTGAGAGTCAGGGGAACATGGCCCGGTCCGGTAGACTGTGTGAGAGTCAGGGGAACATTGCCCGGTCCGGTGGACTGTGTGAGAGTCAGGGGAACCTGGCCCGGTCCGGTGGACTGTGTGAGAGTCAGGGGAGCATGGCCCGGTCCGGTGGACTGTGTGAAAGTCAGGGGAACATGGCCCGGTCCGGTAGACTGTGTGAGAGTCAGGGGAACATGTCCCGGTCGGGTGGACTGTTTGAGAGTCAGGGGAACATGGTCCGGTAGACTGTGTGAGAGTCAGGGGAACATGGCCCGGTCCGGTGGACTGTGTGAGAGTCAGGGGAACATGGCCCGGTCCGGTGGACTGTGTGAGAGTCAGGGGAACATGGCCCGGTCGGGTGGACTGTGTGAGAGTCAGGGGAACATGGCCCGGTCCGGTCGACTGTGTGAGAGTCAGGGGAGCATGGCCCGGTAGACTGTGTGAGAGTCAGGGGAACATGGCCCGGTCGGGTGGACTGTGTGAGAGTCAGGGGAACATGGCCCGGTCTGGTGGACTGTTTGAGAGTCAGGGGAACATGGCCCGGTCCGGTCGACTGTGTGAGAGTCATCAGGGGAACATGGCCCGGTCGGGTGGACTGTGAGAGTCAGGGGAACATGGCCCGGTCCGGTGGACTGTGTGAGAGTCAGGGGAACATGGCCCGGTCCGGTAGACTGTGTGAGAGTCCGGGGAACATGGCCCGGTCGGGTGGACTGTGTGAGAGTCAGGGGAACATGGCCCGGTAGACTGTGTGAGAGTCAGGGGAACATGGCCCGGTCCGGTGGACTGTGTGAGAGTCAGGGGAACATGGCCCGGTCCGGTGGACTGTGTGAGAGTCAGGGGAACATGGCCCGGTCGGGTCGACTGTGTGAGAGTCAGGGGAACATGGCCCGGTCCGGTGGACTGTGTGAGAGTCAGGGGAACATGGTCGGGTGGACTGTGTGAGAGTCAGGGGAACATGGTCCGGTCGACTGTGTGAGAGTCAGGGGAACATGGCCCGGTAGACTGTGTGAGAGTCAGGGGAGCATGGCCCGGTCCGGTCGACTGTGTGAGAGTCAGGGGAACATGGCCCGGTCCGGTCGACTGTGTGAGAGTCAGGGGAACATGGCCCGGTCCGGTCGACTGTGTGAGAGTCAGGGGAACATGGCCCGGTCCGGTGGACTGTGTGAGAGTCAGGGGAACATGACCCGGTCCGGTGGACTGTGTGAGAGTCAGGGGAACATGGCCGGGTCGACTGTGTGAGAGTCAGGGGAACATGGCCCGGTCCGGTCGACTGTGTGAGAGTCAGGGGAACATGGCCCGGTCCGGTCGACTGTGTGAGAGTCAGGGGAACATGGCCCGGTCCGGTGGACTGTGTGAGAGTCAGGGGAACATGACCCGGTCCGGTGGACTGTGTGAGAGTCAGGGAAACATGGTCGGGTCGACTGTGTGAGAGTCAGGGGAACATGGCCCGGTCCGGTCGACTGTGTGAGAGTCAGGGGAACATGGCCCGGTCCGGTCGACTGTGTGAGAGTCAGGGGAACATGGCCCGGTCGGGTGGACTGTGTGAGAGTCAGGGGAACATGGCCCGGTCCGGTCGACTGTGTGAGAGTCAGGAGAACATGGCCCGGTCGGGTGGACTGTGTGAGAGTCAGGGGAACATGGCCCGGTCCGGTAGACTGTGTGAGAGTCAGGGGAACATGGCCCGGTCGGGTGGACTGTTTGAGAGTCAGGGGAACATGGTCCGGTAGACTGTGTGAGAGTCAGGGGAACATGTCCCGGTCCGGTGGACTGTGTGAGAGTCAGGGGAACATGGCCCGGTCCGGTGGACTGTGTGAGAGTCAGGGGAACATGGCCCGGTCGGGTGGACTGTGTGAGAGTCAGAGGAACATGGCCCGGTCCGGTGGACTGTGTGAGAGTCAGGGGAACATGGCCCGGTAGACTGTGTGAGAGTCAGGGGAACATGGCCCGGTCGGGTGGACTGTGTGAGAGTCAGGGGAACATGGCCCGGTCCGGTGGACTGTGTGAGAGTCAGGGGAACATGGCCCGGTCCGGTCGACTGTGTGAGAGTCATCAGGGGAACATGGCCCGGTCGGGTGGACTGTGCGAGAGTCAGGGGAACATGGCCCGGTCCGGTGGACTGTGTGAGAGTCAGGAGAACATGGCCCGGTCCGGTAGACTGTGTGAGGGTCAGGGGAACATGGCCCGGTCGGGTGGACTGGGTGAGAGTCAGGGGAACATGGCCCGGTAGACTGTGTGAGAGTCAGGGGAACATGGCCCGGTAGACTGTGTGAGAGTCAGGGGAACATGGCCCGGTCCGGTAGACTGTGTGAGAGTCAGGGGAACATGGCCCGGTCGGGTGGACTGTGTGAGAGTCAGGGGAACATGGCCCGGTAGACTGTGTGAGAGTCAGGGGAACATGACCCGGTAGACTGTGTGAGAGTCAGGGGAACATGGCCCGGTCGGGTGGACTGTTTGTGAGTCAGGGGAACATGGTCCGGTAGACTGTGTGAGAGTCAGGGGAACATGGCCCGGTCCGGTGGACTGTGTGAGAGTCAGGGGAACATGGCCTGGTCGGGTGGACTGTTTGAGAGTCAGGGGAACATGGTCCGGTAGACTGTGTGAGAGTCAGGGGAACATGGCCCGGTCAGGTGGACTGTGTGAGAGTCAGGGAACATGGCCCGGTCCTGTGGACTGTGTGAGAGTCAGGGGAACATGACCCGGTCCGGTGGACTGTGTGAGAGTCAGGGGAACATGACCCGGTCCGGTGGACTGTGTGAGAGTCAGGGGAACATGGTCCGGTCCGGTGGACTGTGTGAGAGTCAGGGGAACATGACCCGGTCCGGTGGACTGTGTGAGAGTCATGGGAACATGGTCCGGTAGACTGTGTGAGAGTCAGGGGAACATGGCCCGGTCCGGTAGACTGTGTGAGAGTCAGGGGAACATGGCCCGGTCCGGTAGACTGTGTGAGAGTCAGGGGAACATGGCCCGGTCCGGTGGACTGTGTGAGAGTCAGGGGAACATGGTCGGGTGGACTGTGTGAGAGTCAGGGGAACATGGCCCGGTCCGGTCGACTGTGTGAGAGTCAGGGGAACATGGCCCGGTCCGGTGGACTGTGTGAGAGTCAGGGGAACATGGCCCGGTCCGGTGGACTGTGTGAGAGTCAGGAGAACATGGCCCGGTCCGGTCGACTGTGTGAGAGTCAGGGGAACATGGCCCGGTCCGGTCGACTGTGTGAGAGTCAGGGGAACATGGCCCGGTCCGGTGGACTGTGTGAGAGTCAGGGGAACATGGCCCGGTCCGGTGGACTGTGTGAGAGTCAGGGGAACATGGCCCGGTCCGGTGGACTGTGTGAGAGTCAGGGGAACATGGCCCGGTCCGGTAGACTGTGTGAGAGTCAGGGGAACATGGCCCGGTCCGGTGGACTGTGTGAGAGTCAGGGGAACCTGGCCCGGTCCGGTGGACTGTGTGAGAGTCAGGGGAGCATGGCCCGGTCCGGTGGACTGTGTGAAAGTCAGGGGAACATGGCCCGGTCCGGTAGACTGTGTGAGAGTCAGGGGAACATGGCCCGGTCGGGTGGACTGTTTGAGAGTCAGGGGAACATGGTCCGGTAGACTGTGTGAGAGTCAGGGGAACATGGCCCGGTCCGGTGGACTGTGTGAGAGTCAGGGGAACATGGCCCGGTCCGGTGGACTGTGTGAGAGTCAGGGGAACATGGCCCGGTCGGGTGGACTGTGTGAGAGTCAGGGGAACATGGCCCGGTCCGGTCGACTGTGCGAGAGTCAGGGGAGCATGGCCCGGTAGACTGTGTGAGAGTCAGGGGAACATGGCCCGGTCGGGTGGACTGTGTGAGAGTCAGGGGAACATGGCCCGGTCTGGTGGACTGTGTGAGAGTCAGGGGAACATGGCCCGGTCCGGTCGACTGTGTGAGAGTCATCAGGGGAACATGGCCCGGTCGGGTGGACTGTGAGAGTCAGGGGAACATGGCCCGGTCCGGTGGACTGTGTGAGAGTCAGGGGAACATGGCCCGGTCCGGTAGACTGTGAGAGTCCGGGGAACATGGCCCGGTCGGGTGGACTGTGTGAGAGTCAGGGGAACATGGCCCGGTAGACTGTGTGAGAGTCAGGGGAACATGGCCCGGTCCGGAGGACTGTGTGAGAGTCAGGGGAACATGGCCCGGTCCGGTGGACTGTGTGAGAGTCAGGGGAACATGGCCCGGTCGGGTGGACTGTGTGAGAGTCAGGGGAACATGGCCCGGTAGACTGTGTGAGAGTCAGGGGAACATGGCCCGGTAGACTGTGTGAGAGTCAGGGGAACATGGCCCGGTCCGGTGGACTGTGTGAGTGAGGGGAACATGGCCCGGCCCGGTAGACTGTGTGAGAGTCAGGGGAACATGGCCCGGTCGGGTGGACTGTGTGAGAGTCAGGGGAACATGGCCCGGTAGACTGTGTGAGAGTCAGGGGAACATGGCCCGGTAGACTGTGTGAGAGTCAGGGGAACATGGCCCGGTCCGGAGGACTGTGTGAGAGTCAGGGGAACATGGCCCGGTCCGGTGGACTGTGTGAGAGTCAGGGGAACATGGCCCGGTCGGGTGGACTGTGTGAGAGTCAGGGGAACATGGCCCGGTAGACTGTGTGAGAGTCAGGGGAACATGGCCCGGTAGACTGTGTGAGAGTCAGGGGAACATGGCCCGGTCCGGTGGACTGTGTGAGTGAGGGGAACATGGCCCGGCCCGGTAGACTGTGTGAGAGTCAGGGGAACATGACCCGGTCGGGTGGACTGTGTGAGAGTCAGGGGAACATGGCCCGGTCCGGTGGACTGTGTGAAAGTCAGGGGAACATGGCCCGGTCCGGTCGACTGTGTGAGAGTCAGGGGAACATGGCCCGGTCGGGTGGACTGTGTGAGAGTCAGGGGAACATGGCCCGGTCCGGTGGACTGTGTGAGAGTCAGGGGAACATGGCCCGGTCCGGTAGACTGTGTGAGTCAGGGGAACATGGCCCGGTCCGGTGGACTGTGTGAGAGTCAGGGGAACATGGCCCGGTCGGGTGGACTGTGTGAGAGTCAGGGGAACATGGCCCGGTAGACTGTGTGAGAGTCAGGGGAACATGACCCGGTAGACTGTGTGAGAGTCAGGGGAACATGGCCCGGTCGGGTGGACTGTTTGAGAGTCAGGGGAACATGGTCCGGTAGACTGTGTGAGAGTCAGGGGAACATGGCCCGGTCCGGTGGACTGTGTGAGAGTCAGGGGAACATGGCCTGGTCGGGTGGACTGTTTGAGAGTCAGGGGAACATGGCCCGGTCCGGTAGACTGTGTGAGAGTCAGGGGAACATGGCCCGGTCCGGTGGACTGTGTGAGAGTCAGGGGAACATGGCCCGGTCCGGTAGACTGTGTGGGAGTCAGGGGAACATGGCCCGGTCCGGTGGACTGTTTGAGACTCAGGGGAACATGGCCCGGTCCGGTGGACTGTTTGAGAGTCGGGGGAACATGGCCCAGTCCGGTCGACTGTGTGAGAGTCAGGGGAACATGGCCCGGTCCGGTGGACTGTTTGAGAGTCAGGGGAACATGGTCCGGTAGACTGTGTGAGAGTCAGGGGAACATGGCCCGGTCGGGTGGACTGTTTGATAGTCAGGGGAACATGGTCCGGTAGACTGTGTGAGAGTCAGGGGAACATGGCCCGGTCGGGTGGACTGTGTGAGAGTCAGGGGAACATGGTCCGGTCCGGTAGACTGTGTGAGAGTCAGGGGAACATGGCCCGGTCGGGTGGACTGTTTGAGAGTCAGGGGAACATGGTCCGGTAGACTGTGTGAGAGTCAGGGGAACATGGCCCGGTCCGGTGGACTGTGTGAGAGTCAGGGGAACATGGCCCGGTCCGGTAGACTGTGTGAGAGTCAGGGGAACATGGCCCGGTCCGGTAGACTGTGAGAGTCAGGGGAACATGGCCCGGTCCGGTAGACTGTGTGAGAGTCAGGGGAGCATGGCCCGGTCCGGTGGACTGTGTGAGAGTCAGGGGAACATGGCCCGGTCCGGTAGACTGTGTGAGAGTCAGGGGAACATGGCCCGGTCCGGTAGACTGTGAGAGTCAGGGGAACATGGCCCGGTCCGGTAGACTGTGTGAGAGTCAGGGGAGCATGGCCCGGTCCGGTAGACTGTGTGAGAGTCGGGGAACATGGTCCGGTCGGGTGGACTGTGTGAGAGTCAGGGGAACATGGTCCGGTCGGTCGACTGTGTGAGAGTCAGGGGAACATGGTCCGGTCGACTGTGTGAGAGTCAGGGGAACATGGCCCGGTCCGGTGTAGACTGTGGAGGCTGCTGCAGCTGGTGTTGGCACGGGCGCGGGGTGACAAGTGGAACACTGTGCTGAGCAGCTGTGGGCGAGGGTGATATGTGGAGCTGAGCATGGTTGGCGAAGTTGCTGTTTGCTGGTATGCATTTTGTACTCTTTTATATTCTTTTGGAATTTTTCGTACTCTTTGAAAAGGGTAAATAAACATAATTAAATCAGATATGATTAATAATCATATTTGATTTGATTCAGTCAACTGGATCAAGCTCTGGAGACCTCCAGCCATCAATCAGAATACAAAAGAGTAGACATGTGTACCAGCAAACAGCAACTTTGCCAACCATGGAGCTGGGAGTCAGGAGCAGGGCTGGTATATCGGCTGATATGCTTACTGTGGATATGTGAAAATAACTGACGTCTTGAACCGAGCTGCCACCCGTAAGACGTCGGGAAGCTCACCCTGTTCTAAAGTATAGTGACAGCTAGACTCCACCTGGTACAGGTCACCATCAGGAATTGAGCCCAGATTCCCAGCGCAGGAAGCAGTAATCCTGCTGCTGTGCCAGCTTGCCGCCCCTTGCTCTCACCGTTGCGTGTGTCTGTGTGTCAGGGCGGTAGTCCTGCTGCTGTGCCAGCTTGCCGCCCCTTGCTCTGACCGTGGCGTGTGTCTGTTTGTCAGGGCGGTAGTCCTGCTGCTGTGCCAGCTTGCCGCCCCTTGCTCTGACCGTGGCGTGTGTCTGTTTGTCAGGGCGATAGTCCTGCTACTGTGCCAGCTTGCCGCCCCTTGCTCTGACCGTGGCGTGTGTCTGTTTGTCAGGGCGATAGTCCTGCTGCTGTGCCAGCTTGCCGCCCCTTGCTCTGACCGTTGCGTGTGTCTGTTTGTCAGGGCGGGCAGCCGCTATGAGACGCCGGAGAACCGGGGCGCCACTCACCTCCTGCGCATCGTCGCCGGCCTCACCAACGCCGAGAACTCCGCCTTCGGTGAGAGACCGTGCCCCAACCAGTGGCATATCACAGTCATTGCTGGTTTTAAATCATGCTCATATTGAGTCCAGACTATTGTTTACAATTAACTTGTACCAAACGTTCACTCCACTCGTTGACCATACGTTTGTATTGTTGTTTCCAGAACTGACCGTGTGTCTGTGTTGTTACCCTCAGGTCTGACGCGGCAGCTGCAGCAGGTGGGCGGCTCTGACCGTGTGTCTGTGTTGTTACCCTCAGGTCTGACGCGGCAAATTGCAGCAGGTGGGCGGCTCTGACCGTGTGTCTGTGTTGTTACCCTCAGGTCTGACGCGGCAGCTGCAGCAGGTGGGCGGCTCTGACCGTGTGTCTGTGTTGTTACCCTCAGGTCTGACGCGGCAGCTGCAGCAGGTGGGCGGCTCTGACCGTGTGTCTGTGTTGTTACCCTCAGGTCTGACGCGGCAGCTGCAGCAGGTGGGCGGCTCTGACCGTGTGTCTGTGTTGTTACCCTCAGGTCTGACGCGGCAGCTGCAGCAGGTGGGCGGCTCTGACCGTGTGTCTGTGTTGTTACCCTCAGGTCTGACGCGGCAGCTGCAGCAGGTGGGCGGCTCTGACCGTGTGTCTGTGTTGTTACCCTCAGGTCTGACGCGGCAAATTGCAGCAGGTGGGCGGCTCTGACCGTGTGTCTGTGTTGTTACCCTCAGGTCTGACGCGGCAGCTGCAGCAGGTGGGCGGCTCTCTGAGCTGCTCAGTCGACCGGGAGGTGCTCATCTACTCTGCCGACGCCACCCGCAACCACCTGTAAGTCCCGTCAGGAGTCGGGACAGAGCGTGACCCATACCGGCCGACCGCTTCCCGTCCCAGCCGAATTATTTTGTAGCTGTACCGCTCTTGGCGGGGTCGTGCTACCGTACTGGTCCTATCTTATCGGCAATAAATGATCACGTGATCACGCGAAATGACCACGCGAAATGACTACGCGAAATGACTACGCTTTCCAAACGTCCTTAACCCCCCCCCCCCCTCACCCCCATCATCATATCAGCAATATGGCTTGAAGTTGAAAATCCACCCCATCTTCCTATCTTTTAGTCTGCGTTTGCACATCCATAGTGAGTCGAACATCCACCACTGTTTTCTCTCCTCCAATCACTAAGTATAAATACCAACCAACCAACCAACACAGCCTACTGCAAACACCGTACAAGTTGCGCCCTGTCGGCGGCCAGTTTGAGTGACGCCTACCCTCCGCTTGGCAGAGAGCTGGCGATGCAGCTGCTGGGTAACGCCGCTACCAGCCAGGTGTTCAAGCCATGGGAGGTGGAGGCAATCAAGGCACGCTTCCAGCTGGACATCCAGACCACCGCCGCCGAGGTACGGCTGGGTCGGGTCTGGGCCGGGCGGAGAGTCGGGTCGGCACCGCCGCCGAGGTACGGCTGGGTCGGGTCGGTACCGCCGCCGAGGTACGGCTGGGTCGGGTCGGTACCGCCGCCGAGGTACGGCTGGGTCGGGCCGGGCGGAGAGTCGGGTCGGCACCGCCGCCGAGGTACGGCTGGGTCGGGTCGGTACCGCCGCCGAGGTACGGCTGGGTCGGGCTGGGCGGAGAGTCGGGTCGGCACCGCCGCCGAGGTACGGCTGGGTCGGGTCGGTACCGCCGCCGAGGTACGGCTGGGTCGGGCCGGGCGGAGAGTCGGGTCGGCACCGCCGCCGAGGTACGGCTGGGTCGGGTCGGTACCGCCGCCGAGGTACGGCTGGGTCGGGTCGGTACCGCCGCCGAGGTACGGCTGGGTCGGGCCGGGCGGAGGGTCGGGTTGGCACCGCCGCCGAGGTACGGCTGGGTCGGGTCGGTACCGCCGCCGAGGTACGGCTGGGTCGGGCCGGGCGGAGAGTCGGGTCGGCACCGCCGCCGAGGTACGGCTGGGTCGGGTCGGTACCGCCGCCGAGGTACGGCTGGGTCTGGCCGGGCAGAGGGTCGGGTCGGCACCGCCGCCGAGGTACGGCTGGGTCGGGTCGGTACCGCCGCCGAGGTACGGCTGGGTCGGGCCGGGCGGAGGGTCGGGTCGGCACCGCCGCCGAGGTACGGCTGGGTCGGGCCGGGCGGAGAGTCGGGTCGGCACCGCCGCCGAGGTACGGCTGGGTCGGGTCGGTACCGCCGCCGAGGTACGGCTGGGGCGGGTCGGTACCGTCGCCGAGGTACGGCTGGGTCGGGCCGGGCGGAGGGTCGGGTCGGCACCGCCGCCAAGGTACGGCTGGGTCGGGTTGGTACCGCCGCCGAGGTACGGCTGGGTCGGGTCGGTACCGCCGCCGAGGTACGGCTGGGTCGGGTCCGGGCGGAGAGTCGGGTCGGTACCGCCGCCGAGGTACGGCTGGGTCGGGTCGGTACCGCCGCCGAGGTACGGCTGGGTCGGGTCCGGGCGGAGAGTCGGGTCGGTACCACCGCCGAGGTACGGCTGGGTCGGGTCGGTACCGCCGCCGAGGTACGGCTGGGTCGGGTCGGCACCGCCGCCGAGGTACGGCTGGGTCGGGTCGGTACCGCCGCCGAGGTACGGCTGGGTCGGGGCCGGGCGGAGAGTCGGGTCGGTCGGCTGTGTGTGTTATGAGGGATGGTGGTCGGGTTGAGCTGGTGTTGGGTTGCCGTGAGCGTGTGTTCGCTGGGCTGGCATTGGTCGGCTGTGTGTGTTATCAGGGATGGTGGCCGGTTTGAGCTGGTGTTGGGTTGCCGTGAGCGTGTGTTCGCTGGGCTGGCATTGGTTTGCTGTGTGTGTTATGAGGGATGGTGGCCGGTTTGAGCTGGTGTTGGGTTGCCGTGAGCTGGTATTCGCCTGGCTGGCATTGGTTGCGAGTTCGGCAGTAAGTGCCGCCTATGCTGATGAGAGATAGGCTAAAGGTCCCAAGTACGCATGGATGATGGTTTTGTTACGCCTAGGCCCTAGCATGTCTGTGTATGGTTTGTGTCGTGTTATCGCCCGAGTATGATGTGACCTTGTCTGGTGAATGGCGACCAGACCTGACCTGACCTGACCCCGGCAGGTTTCCCTGATGGAGGACCTGCACCTGGCGGCGTTCCGTCAGTCTGACCTGGGTAACTCGGTGGTGGCGGCGCCCCACCTCGCGGGGCAGCTCGGCCCCGATCAGATGGCCTCGCACCTGGCCCGCACCCTGCTGGCCGGCCGTACGGCCGTCTGTGGTACCGGCATCGACCACGAGAGCCTGGTGCAGTACGCCCAGGGCCTGCAGCTGCCCGAGGGAGACGGTAAGGGACGGGAGGGACGCCCAGAGGGGGTAAGGGACGGGAGGGACGCCCAGAGGGATACGGTAAGGGACGGGAGGGACGCCCGGAGGGAGACGGTAAGGGACGGGAGGGACTCCCAGAGGGAGACGGTAGGGGACGGGAGGGACGCCCGGAGGGAGACGGTAAGGGACGGGAGGGACTCCCAGAGGGAGACGGTAAGGGACGGGAGGGACGCCCAGAGGGAGACGGTAAGGGACGGGAGGGACGCCCAGAGGGAGACGGCAAGGGACGCCCAGAGGGAGACGGTAAAGGACGGGAGGGACGCCCAGAGGGAGACGGTAAGGGACGCCCAGAGGGAGACGGTTAGGGACGGGAGGGACGCCCAGAGGGAGACGGTAAGGGACGCCCAGAGGGAGACGGTAAGGGACGGGAGGGACGCCCAGAGGGAGACGGTAAGGGACGGGAGGGACGGTCAGGAGGTGACGGGACACGTTTTTATTCCGCGCATTTGTGTGATTTGCACACGCCACGACTCGAACTCATTGGTGTACTGTACAATATTGTAAAGTCTGCTGAAACTAGAAACTTTGTTACTCAGTCATACTGCAAGCCAGATATAGTTCCTATAGAGTCGGCTGATAGCGGATCTGCATATTTCTGTTGTCGCTTGAACAGCCGTCTACTGATGATGGTGTACGTTGACCTATCTCGTAGCCCGTCCCCGGACTTTGCCCCGACTAGCTCCCCTACCAGACTGTTAACGTCTGAAGTTACCTGTCCTGTGTCCCGTATCTCCACGCAGGCCCCTAACCTCTGACCTCTAACCCGTGACCTGTATCTCCCTTCAGGCCCGGCCTCGCCTCGTCGGCGTGCTGACCTGACCTGACCTGTGACCTCTGACCTTGCCCCGTATCTCCCGCAGGCCCGGCGCCGTCCGCTAAGTACGGCGGCGGTGAAGTCCGTGCCGAACTGGGCGGCGGCCTGGCGCTGGTGGCCGTGGCCGCCGAGGGCGCCGGCTCCGGTGCCGCATCCGCCGCCCAGCAGGCCGTGCTGCAGGCCGTACTCGGCTCCGGAGCCGTAGTCAAGTACGGCGCCGGTCGTGGCCTGCTGGGCGCGGTGGCGGCGCAGGCAGGCGGCGCGGCGGCGGCGGTGAACGCGACCTATTCGGACGCCGGCTTGGTCGGATACACCTTGGTGGCCGAGGCGGAGAAGGCCGGACAGGTTAGTGGACAACCGCGGCACGTCTTGGGTGGTGTCAAGGATCAGACCAAGGGGTGACGGCACGTCATGGGTGGTGTCAAGGATCAGACCAAGGGGTGACGGCACGTCATGGGTGGTGTCAAGGATCAGACCAAGGGGTGACGGCACGTCATGGGTGGTGTCAAGGATCAGACCAAGGGGTGACGGCACGTCATGGGTGGTGTCAAGGATCAGACCAAGGGGTGACGGCACGTCATGGGTGGTGTCAAGGATCAGACCAAGGGGTGACGGCACGTCATGGGTGGTGTCAAGGATCAGACCAAGGGGTGACGGCACGTCATGGGTGGTGTCAAGGATCAGACCAAGGGGTGACGGCACGTCATGGGTGGTGTCAAGGATCAGACCAAGGGGTGACGGCACGTCATGGGTGGTGTCAAGGATCAGACCAAGGGGTGACGGCACGTCATGGGTGGTGTCAAGGATCAGACCAAGGGGTGACGGCACGTCATGGGTGGTGTCAAGGATCAGACCAAGGGGTGACGGCACGTCATGGGTGGTGTCAAGGATCAGACCAAGGGGTGACGGCACGTCATGGGTGGTGTCAAGGATCAGACCAAGGGGTGACGGCACGTCATGGGTGGTGTCAAGGATCAGACCAAGGGGTGACGGCACGTCATGGGTGGTGTCAAGGATCAGACCAAGGGGTGACGGCACGTCATGGGTGGTGTCAAGGATCAGACCAAGGGGTGACGGCACGTCATGGGTGGTGTCAAGGATCAGACCAAGGGGTGACGGCACGTCATGGGTGGTGTCAAGGATCAGAGCAAGGGGTGCTGACGAATAGCTCATCAGATCTTAAATGAAGATAAATCCGTCCTACAGGCCTAGTAAAATTAACCATCTGTGATATATATTCATCCTTAGATTCGGAAGAATCGCCAGATTGAAGGTTGATTGAAGATCGGTTCGGTGGTTTGTCAGTGCTGACGGTGGTTTGTCAGTGCTGACGGTGGTTTGTCAGTGCTGACGGTGGTTTGTCAGTGCTGACGGTGGTTTGCCAGTGCTGACGGTGGTTTGTCAGTGCTGACGGTGGTTTGTCAGTGCTGACGGTGGTTTGTCAGTGCTGACGGTGGTTTGTCAGTGCTGACGGTGGTTTGTCAGTGCTGACGGTGGTTTGTCAGTGCTGACGGTGGTGTGTTAGTGCTGACGGTGGTTTGTCAGTGCTGACGGTGGTTTGCCAGTGCTGACGGTGGTTTGTCAGTGCTGACGGTGGTTTGTCAGTGCTGACGGTGGTTTGTCAGTGCTGACGGTGGTTTGTCAGTGCTGACGGTGGTTTGTCAGTGCTGACGGTGGTTTGTCAGTGCTGACAGGTCTGTTTTCAGTGTGGCCATCGAATTGAAGAGGGAAGAGCTTGTTCCGGTTTCCACCGGCGGTTTATTGCATAGTCGATCGTTCAATCAATCCTACATCACTAATCAGTCTGTCATCAATCATATGGAATACATTTTTACCAAGGCGTATCGAAGGGGGTACCCTGGACACCCGCGGGTACCCCCTTGGACTGGGGCCCCTTCTGTATTTTGTATAAAGGGGCCGTTGGCGGTCTGAGGGGCCCTGGCTGGCCAGCCGGGCCCTCGGACGGACTGAGGGGCCCTCGGTCGAACTGAGGGTGTCCTCGGACGGACTGAGGGGGCCCTCGGTCGAACTGAGGGTGTCCTCGGACGGACTGAGGGGCCCTCCGACGGACTGAGGGGGCCCTCGGTCGAACTGAGGGTGTCCTCGGACGGACTGAGGGGGCCCTCGGTCGAACTGAGGGTGTCCTCGGACGGACTGAGGGGCCCTCCGACGGACTGAGGGGCCCTCGGTCGAACTGAGGGGCCCTCGGTCGAACTGAGGGGCCCTCGGTCGAACTGAGGGGCCCTCGGTCGAACTGAGGGGCCCTCGGTCGAACTGAGGGGACCTCGGACGGACTGAGGGGGTCCTCGGTCGAACTGAGGGGCCCTCGGACAGACTGAGGGGCCCTCGGTCGAACTGAGGGGCCCTCGGACGGACTGAGGGGGCCCTCGGTCGAACTGAGGGGCCCTCGGTCGAACTGAGGGGCCCTCGGTCGAACTGAGGGTGTCCTCGGACGGACTGAGGGTGTCCTCGGACGGACTGAGGGTGTCCTCGGACGGACTGAGGGGGCCCTCGGTCGAACTGAGGGTGTCCTCGGACGGACTGAGGGGCCCTCCGACGGACTGAGGGGGCCCTCGGTCGAACTGAGGGTGTCCTCGGACGGACTGAGGGGGCCCTCGGTCGAACTGAGGGTGTCCTCGGACGGACTGAGGGGCCCTCCGACGGACTGAGGGGCCCTCGGTCGAACTGAGGGGCCCTCGGTCGAACTGAGGGGCCCTCGGTCGAACTGAGGGGCCCTCGGTCGAACTGAGGGGCCCTCGGTCGAACTGAGGGGCCCTCGGACGGACTGAGGGGGCCCTCGGTCGAACTGAGGGGCCCTCGGACGGACTGAGGGGCCCTCGGTCGAACTGAGGGTGTCCTCGGTCGAACTGAGGGTGTCCTCGGTCGAACTGAGGGTGTCCTCGGTCGAACTGAGGGTGTCCTCGGTCGAACTGAGGGTGTCCTCGGTCGAACTGAGGGTGTCCTCGGTCGAACTGAGGGTGTCCTCGGTCGAACTGAGGGTGTCCTCGGTCGAACTGAGGGTGTCCTCGGTCGAACTGAGGGTGTCCTCGGTCGAACTGAGGGTGTCCTCGGTCGAACTGAGGGTGTCCTCGGTCGAACTGAGGGGCCCTCGGACGGACTGAGGGGCCCTCGGTCGAACTGAGGGGCCCTCGGTCGAACTGAGGGTGTCCTCGGACGGACTGAGGGTGTCCTCGGACGGACTTAGGGGCCCTCGGTCGAACTGAGGGTGTCCTCGGTCGGACTGAGGGACCCTCGGTCGGACTGAGGGTGTCCTCGGTCGAACTGAGGGTGTCCTCGGTCGAACTGAGGGTGTCCTCGGTCGAACTGAGGGTGTCCTCGGTCGGACTGAGGGGCCCTCGGTCGGACTGAGGGGCCCTCGGTCGGACTGAGGGTGTCCTCGGACGGACTGAGTGTGTCCTCGGACGGACTGAGGGTGTCCTCGGTCGAACTGAGGGTGTCCTCGGACGGACTGAGGGTGTCCTCGGACGGACTGAGGGTGTCCTCGGACGGACTGAGGGGCCCTCCGACGGACTGAGGGGCCCTCCGACGGACTGAGGGTGTCCTCGGACGGACTGAGGGTGTCCTCGGTCGGACTGAGGGTGTCCTCGGACGAACTGAGGGTGTCCTCGGACGGACTGAGGGTGTCCTCGGACGGACTGAGGGTGTCCTCGGTCGGACTGAGTGTGTCCTCGGACGAACTGAGTGTGTCCTCGGACGGACTGAGGGTGTCCTCGGTCGGACTGAGGGTGTCCTCGGACGAACTGAGGGTGTCCTCGGACGAACTGAGGGTGTCCTCGGACGGACTGAGGGTGTCCTCGGTCGGACTGAGGGTGTCCTCGGTCGGACTGAGGGTGTCCTCGGTCGGACTGAGGGTGTCCTCGGTCGGACTGAGGGTGTCCTCGGTCGGACTGAGGGTGTCCTCGGTCGGACTGAGGGTGTCCTCGGTCGGACTGAGGGTGTCCTCGGTCGGACTGAGGGTGTCCTCGGTCGGACTGAGGGTGTCCTCGGACGAACTGAGGGTGTCCTCGGACGGACTGAGGGTGTCCTCGGTCGGACTGAGTGTGTCCTCGGTCGGACTGAGGGTGTCCTCGGACGAACTGAGGGTGTCCTCGGACGGACTGAGGGTGTCCTCGGTCGGACTGAGGGTGTCCTCGGACGAACTGAGGGTGTCCTCGGACGAACTGAGGGTGTCGTCGGACGGACTGAGGGTGTCCTCGGTCGGACTGAGGGTGTCCTCGGACGAACTTAGGGTGTCCTCGGACGGACTGAGGGTGTCCTCGGACGAACTGAGGGTGTCCTCGGACGGACTGAGGGTGTCCTCGGTCGGACTGAGGGTGTCCTCGGTCGGACTGAGGGTGTCCTCGGTCGAACTGAGGGGCCCTCGGACGGACTGAGGGTGTCCTCGGTCGGACTGAGGGTGTCCTCGGACGGACTGAGGGTGTCCTCGGACGGACTGAGGGGGCCCTCGGGCGAACTAAGGGTGTCCTCGGACGGACTGAGGGTGTCCTCGGTCGGACTGAGGGTGTCCTCGGACGGACTGAGGGGGCCCTCGGTCGAACTGAGGGTGTCCTCGGACGGACTGAGGGGGTCCTCGGACGGACTGAGGGTGTCCTCGGTCGGACTGAGGGTGTCCTCGGATGAACTGAGGGTGTCCTCGGACGAACTGAGGGTGTCCTCGGACGGACTGAGGGTGTCCTCGGTCGGACTGAGGGTGTCCTCGGACGAACTGAGGGTATCCTCGGACGGACTGAGGGTGTCCTCGGTCGGACTGAGGGTGTCCTCGGACGGACTGAGGGTGTCCTCGGACGGACTGAGGGTGTCCTCGGTCGGACTGAGGGTGTCCTCGGACGGACTGAGGGTGTCCTCGGTCGAACTGAGGGGCCCTCGGTCGAACTGAGGGGCCCTCGGACGGACTGAGGGTGTCCTCGGACGGACTGAGGGGGCCCTCGGTCGAACTGAGGGTGTCCTCGGACGAACTGAGGGTGTCCTCGGACGGACTGAGGGTGTCCTCGGTCGGACTGAGGGTGTCCTCGGTCGGACTGAGGGTGTCCTCGGTCGAACTGAGGGGCCCTCGGACGGACTGAGGGTGTCCTCGGTCGGACTGAGGGTGTCCTCGGACGGACTGAGGGTGTCCTCGGACGGACTGAGGGGGCCCTCGGTCGAACTGAGGGTGTCCTCGGACGGACTGAGGGTGTCCTCGGTCGGACTGAGGGTGTCCTCGGACGGACTGAGGGGGCCCTCGGTCGAACTGAGGGTGTCCTCGGACGGACTGAGGGTGTCCTCGGTCGGACTGAGGGTGTCCTCGGTCGGACTGAGGGTGTCCTCGGACGAACTGAGGGTGTCCTCGGTCGGACTGAGGGTGTCCTCGGACGAACTGAGGGTGTCCTCGGACGGACTGAGGGTGTCCTCGGTCGAACTGAGGGGCCCTCGGACGGACTGAGGGTGTCCTCGGTCGGACTGAGGGTGTCCTCGGACGGACTGAGGGTGTCCTCGGACGGACTGAGGGTGTCCTCGGACGGACTGAGGGTGTCCTCGGACGGACTGAGGGGGCCCTCGGTCGAACTGAGGGGCCCTCGGACGGACTGAGAGTGTCCTCGATCGGACTGAGGGTGTCCTCGGACGGACTGAGGGGGCACTCGGTCGAACTGAGGGTGTCCTCGGACGGACTGAGGGGTCCTCGGACGGATTGAACGATTGTATGTCCAGCCTGGCGGTACTATGCTATTAATGCACCCTCAGTCCTCACAGCTGATTGCAGCAGCGTCGTAACGCACCTGCCAGATCTTGTAACGCACCTGCCAGATCTTGTAACGCACCTGCCAGATCTTGTAACGCACCTGCCAGATTTTGTAACGCACCTGCCAGATCTTGTAACGCACCTGCCAGATATTGTAACGCACCTGCCAGATCTTGTAACGCACCTGCCAGATATTGTAACGCACCTGCCAGATATTGTAACGCACCTGCCAGATCTTGTAACGTGCCTGCCAGATCTTGTAACGCACCTGCCACATCTTGTAACGTGCCTGGCTGCCTCTCCCCAGGTTGTTGAGGCGGTCAACAAGGCGTTCAAGACGGCGTCGCTGACGGCGGAGGATGTCAACCGGGGCAAGGCACTGGCGAAGGCGGCCATCCTGCAGGCCGACGATAACTCAGGTCAGTGTCCCCCACGACCTCTCGAATGTAGTCACCGATCCGTCACAGTGCAGCGGGCGGAAATGGGGTTCCAGTTGGGTGCTATCGCCTGCCTCTCGGTTGTAGTTGCTGATTTTTTCTTCGTTTCCTTGATGGATTATTTTGCGTACTGTAGTCACTAACTTTCCTGATGTGATGGTTTCGGTTTTGGGAGTTGTAGTCACTAGCTTTCCTGATGTGATGGTTTCGGTTTTGGGAGTTGTAGTCACTAGCTTTCCTGATGTGATGGTTTCGGTTTTGGGAGTTGTAGTCACTAGCTTTCCTGATGTGATGGTTTCGGTTTTGGGAGTTGTAGTCACTAGCTTTCCTGATGTGATGGTTTCGGTTTTGGGAGTTGTAGTCACTAGCTTTCCTGATGTGATGGTTTCGGTTTTGGGAGTTGTAGTCACTAGCTTTCCTGATGTGATGGTTTCGGTTTTGGGAGTTGTAGTCACTAGCTTTCCTGATGTGATGGTTTCGGTTTTGGGAGTTGTAGTCACTAGCTTTCCTGATGTGATGGTTTCGGTTTTGGGAGTGGTCGACTATAGATGTCGTTCACTGCCCCTGCCATTGATGTTGCTAAGTGGCAGTGGAGATGAGCCGAATACGGTGTCCAGTGTTCGAGGTCTAATGCCCAGGAATGGGCTGCGACTATTCCAATCTGTGGCCGTCTGTGACATGCGTGTCTGTGTGTTGCAGGCTCCTGCGTTGAGCTGCTCGGCGTGCAGGCCGCCTCCCTGGGCAAGGTGACGGCCCTCGCAGACGCCATCGCCGCCGTCGACGCCGTCAAGCTGGCCGATGTACAAACGGTGGGTGCCGCTCGCTAACGGGGCCTTTCATTATCATAATTCAAACGGCGGGCGCCGCTGGCTGACAGGGCCTTTCATTATCATAATTCAAACGGTGGGCGCCGCTAGCTGACGGGGCCTTTCATTATCATAATTCAAACGGTGGACGCCGCTAGCTGACGGGGCCTTTCATTATCATAATTCAAACGGTGGGCGCCGCTAGCTGACGGGGCCTTTCATTATCATAATTCAAACGGTGGGCGCCGCTAGCTGACGGGGCCTTTCATTATCATAATTCAAACGGCGGGCGCCGCTGGCTGACAGGGCCTTTCATTATCATAATTCAAACGGTGGGCGCCGCTAGCTGACGGGGCCTTTCATTAGCATAATTCAAACGGTGGGCGCCGCTAGCTGACAGGGCCTTTCATTATCATAATTCAAACGGTGGGCGCCGCTAGCTGACGGGGCCTTTCATTATCATAATTCAAACGGCGGGCGCCGCTGGCTGACAGGACCTTTCATTATCATTATTCAAACGGTGGGCGCCGCTAGCTGACGGGGCCTTTCATTATCATAATTCAAACGGTGGGCGCCGCTAGCTGACAGGGCCTTTCATTATCATAATTCAAACGGTGGGCGCCGCTAGCTGACGGGGCCTTTCATTATCATAATTCAAACGGTGGGCGCCGCTAGCTGACGGGGCCTTTCATTATCATAATTCAAACGGTGGGCGCCGCCTTGTCGCATTTTTTGCCGTTAGCATACCATTGCTGTATCATGGCTTGCCATCAATTCTGTCCGCCCGTTTTAATGTCGCTTAAAGGGAATATTTCACCTTTGTATTGGTTTTGAACTGAGATAGCCATTATCTTGGGCCGTTATTGAAATGTCGAAAATACTAAGGTCGTTTTCCCGAAAACTTAGCCGTTTTTAAGCATTTTAATTTATAGTTTGCAAAATGGGGTCTGCCGCCGCTGATTGGCTGACAACCACTTTGTCCGTCAATCCCACTTTGTCAGCCAATCAGCGGCGGTCTATGCAAAATAATGACGTCATCATCCGAAATTTAAAACTTAGTTTGTATAAAGTTAAGTGACTTCGAGATACAAAAATATCACCATCGTTTTCAGCAGCACTTGCTTCATATTTTCGACTACAACCAGCGTATATTTGACAACTTTCAGAAAGGTGAAACCTTCCCTTTAGAAGACCGTCCGGAATGTGTAGCGCCTTGCAAAGTGACTACTAAAGTCAGCTCTGGCAAAGTGACTACTAAAGTCAGCTCTGGCAAAGTGACTACTAAAGTCAGCTCTGACAAAGTGACTACTAAAGTCAGCTCTGGCAAAGTGACTACTAAAGTCAGCTCTGGCAAAGTGACTACTAAAGTCAGCTCTGGCAAAGTGACTAACTAAAGTCAGCTCTGACAAAGTGACTACTAAAGTCAGCTCTGGCAAAGTGACTACTAAAGTCAGCTCTGACAAAGTGACTACTAAAGTCAGCTCTGACAAAGTGACTATTAAAGTCAGCTCTGGCAAAGTGACTACTAAAGTCAGCTCTGGCAAAGTGACTACTAAAGTCAGCTCTGACAAAGTGACTACTAAAGTCAGCTCTGACAAAGTGACTACTAAAGTCAGCTCTGGCAAAGTGACTACTAAAGTCAGCTCTGACAAAGTGACTACTAAAGTCAGCTCTGGCAAAGTGTGCTAGAGGGAGTTGCTTAGTCGGGCTGTTTCTGAGTGGAAGGGATGTTGGTCGGTGTTTGTGACACGTTATATTGGTCGGTGGAGGTGATATTCAGGACTGAATGTCTGTTTGTGACACGTTATATCGGTCGGTGGAGCTGGTGATGCCGGGCTGAGTGTCGGTGTTTGTGACACGTTATATCGGTCGGTGGAGGTGATATTCAGGGCTGAATGTCGGTGTTTGTGACACGTTATATCGGTCGGTGGAGGTGATATTCAGGGCTGAATGTCGGTGTTTGTGACACGTTATATCGGTCGGTGGAGGTGATATTCAGGGCTGAATGTCGGTGTTTGTGACACGTTATATCGGTCGGTGGAGGTGATATTCAGGGCTGAATGTCGGTGTTTGTGACACGTTATATCGGTCGGTGGAGGTGATATTCAGGGCTGAATGTCGGTGTTTGTGACACGTTATATCGGTCGGTGGAGGTGATATTCAGGGCTGAATGTCGGTGTTTGTGACACGTTATATCGGTCGGTGGAGGTGATATTCAGGGCTGAATGTCGGTGTTTGTGACACGTTATATCGGTCGGTGGAGGTGATATTCAGGGCTGAATGTCGGTGTTTGTGACACGTTATATCGGTCGGTGGAGGTGATATTCAGGGCTGAATGTCGGTGTTTGTGACACGTTATATCGGTCGGTGGAGCTGGTGATGTCGGGCTGAATGTCGGTGTTTGTGACACGTTATATCGGTCGGTGGAGCTGGTGATGTCGGGATGAATGTCGGTGTTTGTGACACGTTATATCGGTCGGTGGAGCTGGTGATGTCGGGCTGAATGTCGGTGTTTGTGACACGTTATATCGGTCGGTGGAGCTGGTGATGCCGGGCTGAATGTCGGTGTTTGTGACACGTTATATCGGTCGGTGGAGGTGATATTCAGGGCTGAATGTCGGTGTTTGTGACACGTTATATCGGTCGGTGGAGGTGATATTCAGGGCTGAATGTCGGTGTTTGTGACACGTTATATCGGTCGGTGGAGCTGGTGATGTCGGGCTGAATGTCGGTGTTTGTGACACGTTATATCGGTCGGTGGAGCTGGTGATGTCGGGCTGAATGTCGGTGTTTGTGACACGTTATATCGGTCGGTGGAGGTGATATTCAGGGCTGAATGTCGGTGTTTGTGACACGTTATATCGGTCGGTGGAGGTGATATTCAGGGCTGAATGTCGGTGTTTGTGACACGTTATATCGGTCGGTGGAGCTGGTGATGTCGGGCTGAATGTCGGTGTTTGTGACACGTTATATCGGTCGGTGGAGCTGGTGATGTCGGGCTGAATGTCGGTGTTTGTGACACGTTATATCGGTCGGTGGAGCTGGTGATGCCGGGCTGAATGTCGGTGTTTGTGACACGTTATATCGGTCGGTGGAGGTGATATTCAGGGCTGAATGTCGGTGTTTGTGACACAAGTTATATCGGTCGGTGGAGGTGATATTCAGGGCTGAATGTCGGTGTTTGTGACACGTTATATCGGTCGGTGGAGCTGGTGATGTCGGGCTGAATGTCGGTGTTTGTGACACGTTATATCGGTCGGTGGAGCTGGTGATGTCGGGCTGAATGTCGGTGTTTGTGACACGTTACATCGGTCGGTGGAGGTGATATTCAGGGCTGAATGTCGGTGTTTGTGACACGTTATATCGGTCGGTGGAGCTGGTGATGCCGAGCTGAATGTCGGTGTTTGTGACACGTTATATCGGTCGGTGGAGCTGGTGATGCCGAGCTGAATGTCGGTGTTTGTGACACGTTATATCGGTCGGTGGAGCTGGTGATGCCGGGCTGAATGTCGGTGTTTGTGACACGTTATATCGGTCGGTGGAGGTGATATTCAGGGCTGAATGTCGGTGTTTGTGACACGTTATATCGGTCGGTGGAGGTGATATTCAGGGCTGGATGTCGGTGTTTGTGACACGTTATATCGGTCGGTGGAGGTGATATTCAGGGCTGAATGTCGGTGTTTGTGACACGTTATATCGGTCGGTGGAGCTGGTGATGCCGGGTTGAATGTCGGTGTTTGTGACACGTTATATCGGTCGGTGGAGGTGATATTCAGGGCTGAATGTCGGTGTTTGTGACACGTTATATCGGTCGGTGGAGCTGGTGATGTCGGGCTGAATGTCGGTGTTTGTGACACGTTATATCGGTCGGTGGAGCTGGTGATGCCGGGCTGAATGTCGGTGTTTGTGACACGTTATATCGGTCGGTGGAGGTGATATTCAGGGCTGAATGTCAGTGTTTGTGACACGTTATATCGGTCGGTGGAGGTGATATTCAGGGCTGAATGTCGGTGTTTGTGACGCGTTATATCGGTCGGTGGAGCTGGTGATGCCGGGCTGAATGTCGGTGTTTGTGACACGTTATATCGGTCGGTGGAGGTGATATTCAGGGCTGAATGGGCCGCTTCTTGTCTGTCGGACATGCACAACTTTCGCCACTAAATTTGCCTGAAAAGACGTGTACGCCTTATATAATGCCAGTCTTTGGAGCGCCCTCATGCCCACGGCATCACCACCAACACGGCTACCTTTCTAACGCCGCCCTACCTCGAAACCACACGTCCTGTCTGCAGGAACTCCAGTCCTTTATACAGCTGCATAACCTCTAACCTCCCTCTTCTAACCCTCTAACCTCCCTTGCCGTGTGTTTCAGCTGCACAAGAAGCTGGTGGGCGGCAAGCTGTCGATGGCGGCGCGGGGTAACCTGCGGACCGTTCCCTACCTGGACCAGCTGTAGACCCTGTTGTAGCCGCTGCTGTAGGCTGGGCTGGCTGACACGGGAGTCGTGCGGCGTCGGACGTCGGGTCAGCCAGCCCTCCGCCTCTGCTTCCGTCGCCGCAGCCTCCCCGTCGGTGTCGCTGGTGACGTCTTAATCGTTGTCGCCATCATCACTAGAGGAGCGGGGGTCGTGCCGATGTGCGTTTCGGAGTGATTTACAGAGAAATAAAGTTGCGGCGGGCGGCGATCAGCTGACCGGTGGGCGGTATTTATTGCGGAGTCGGTCAGCTCTTCCGGACGGATCGGCCGCCCGGTCCGGGGTGTGCTGGCCTGAAACGACTGGAGGCCGTACAGCCGGAAATGTGTACAGAATGTACAGAGTGACTGGAATATATGCAGGTATGAGAGAGTATGTGAACAGAGTTGTGTCTGATGGCGACCGTGCCGGTGGCCGGTGCAGACGGCCATTTTAAGTAGTCTGCGGGATCGTGGGATGAGCGCCGCTTAAAATAGGAAGTTTGTGCTCCCCTAAGCTGAAAATATCACGCGTGCAACGGCTTGTTCACGGGGGTCGGGAATGGGATCTGAGTGAGAATAGGTCAAATCACCGGGGAGGGAACAATCACCGGGGGGCGGGAGACGTGATGGGTTGGGAGAGGGGATGGGGATGTTAAACGTGCCAGACATTAAAGGGAGCGTGCCTACGCACATCGCTTATTTGGGGTTATTGACACTGGTCTATAGAGTATAGAACATAATTTTCTGAATTGACCCATTACTTCATTTCTCCAGATTCACCCTAGCAAATCGAGTAAAGCATTAACAAATATTAGTAGCTAAAGCCATCTCCAATCCAGGAAGCCGCCTGTGTGGTTTTTAAATAAGCATCACTGATAAGGTTTTTAACTAAACATGCTTCCTTTATAATACTTTCAGGACACCTTTAAAAATTCAGTAAAGGTCCAACAGTAAAATTTGAAGATACTTAAACAGTATTCGGGAGTTGCACGCTTACATCAGCTTTATACTACTGTCTTTATGTTGGTTCGAGTTTCAGAACCATCGCGTCTTGATTCATCTATCATGCACACGGTTTTCACTTGAACACCTGTTCTTGTTAACGTGCTGCCGGACACGGGCACTGTCCGGGACACCGGCACTGCCCCGGACACGGACACTGTCCTGGACACGGGCACTGTCCCGGACACGGACACTGTCCCGTACACGGGCACTGTCCGGGACACCGGCACTGTCCGGGACACCGGGACACCGGCACTGTCCGGGACACGGACACTGTCCGGGACACCGGTACTGTCCGGGACACGGGCACTGTCCGGGACACCGGCACTGTCCGGGACACCGGCACTGTCCGGGACACCGGCACTGTCCGGGACACCGGGACACCGGCACTGTCCGGGACACGGACACTGTCCGGGACACCGGCACTGTCCGGGACACGGACACTGTCCGGGACACCGGTACTGTCCGGGACACGGGCACTGTCCGGGACACCGGCACTGTCTGGGACACGGGCACTGTCCGGGACACCGGTACTGTCCGGGACACGGGCACTGTCCGGGACACCGGCACTGTCCGGGACACGGGCACTGTCCGGGACACCGGCACTGTCCGGGACACCGGCACTGTCCGGGACACGGGCACTGTCCGGGACACCGGCACTGTCCGGGACACGGGCACTGTCCGGGACACCGGGACACCGGCACTGTCCGGGACACGGGCACTGTCCGGGACACCGGCACTGTCCGGGACACGGGCACTGTCCGGGACACCGGCACTGTCCGGGATACCGGCACTGTCCGGGACACGGGCACTGTCCGGGACACGGACACTGTCCGGGACACGGGCACTGTCCGGGACACCGGGACACCGGCACTGTCCGGGACACCGGCACTGTCCGGGACACGGGCACTGTCCGGGACACCGGGACACGGGCACTGTCCGGGACACCGGTACTGTCCGGGACACGGGCACTGTCCGGGACACCGGCACTGTCCGGGACACGGGCACTGTCCGGGACACCGGCACTGTCCGGGACACGGGCACTGTCCGGGACACCGGCACTGTCCGGGACACCGGGACACCGGCACTGTCCGGGACACGGGCACTGTCCGGGACACGGGCACTGTCCGGGACACGGGCACTGTCCGGGACACGGGCACTGTCCGGGACACGGGCACTGTCCGGGACACGGGCACTGTCCGGGACACGGGCACTGTCCGGGACACCGGCACTGTCCGGGACACCGGCACTGTCCGGGACACGGGCACTGTCCGGGACACCGGGACACCGGCACTGTCCGGGACACTGTCCGGGACACGGGCACTGTCCGGGACACCGGGACACCGGCACTGTCCGGGACACGGGCACTGTCCCGTACACCGGCACTGTCCGGGACACCGGCACTGTCCGGGACACCGGGACACCGGCACTGTCCGGGACACGGGCACTGTCCGGGACACCGGGACACTGTCCGGGACACGGGCACTGTCCGGGACACCGGCACTGTCCGGGACACGGGCACTGTCCCGTACACCGGCACTGTCCCGGACACGGGCGCCAGTGTTGTCTCCTAATGACACTGCGGCGGCGGCCACTGTCGTGACCTATAAACATGTCATCCTGCTGAACAAAAATGGACCTGACTGAAGATGGCAGCTGCAGCAGCTGGAGTCGACTCTGAAGACGGCATCTGCAGCAGCTGGAGTCGACTCTGAAGACGGCAGCTGCAGCAGCTGGAGTCGACTCTGAAGACGGCAGCTGCAGCAGCTGGAGTCGACTCTGAAGACGGCAGCTGCAGCAGCTGGAGTCGACTCTGAAGACGGCAGCTGCAGCAGCTGGAGTCGACTCTGAAGACGGCAGCTGCAGCAGCTGGAGTCGACTCTGAAGACGGCAGCTGGAGCCGACTCTGAAGACGGCAGCTGCAGCAGCTGGAGTCGACTCTGAAGACGGCAGCTGCAGCAGCTGGAGTCGACTCTGAAGACGGCACTGCAGCAGCTGGAGTCGACTCTGAAGACGGCAGCTGGAGTCGACTCTGAAGATGGCAGCTGCAGCAGCTGGAGTCGACTCTGAAGATGGCAGCTGCAGCAGCTGGAGTCGACTCTGAAGACGGCAGCTGCATCAGCTGGAGTCGACTCTGAAGACGGCAGCTGCAGCAGCTGGAGTCGACTGAAGATGGCAGCTGCAGCAGCTGGAGTCGACTCTGAAGACGGCAGCTGCAGCAGCTGGAGTCGACTGAAGATGGCAGCTGCAGCAGCTGGAGTCGACTCTGAAGACGGCAGCTGCAGCACCTGGAGTCAACTCTGAAGACGGCAGCTGCAGCAGCTGGAGTCGACTCTGAAGATGGCAGCTGCAGCAGCTGGAGTCGACTCTGAAGATGGCAGCTGCAGCAGCTGGAGTCGACTCTGAAGACGGCAGCTGCAGCAGCTGGAGTCGACTCTGAAGACGGCAGCTGCAGCAGCTGGAGTCGACTCTGAAGATGGCAGCTGCAGCAGCTGGAGTCGACTCTGAAGACGGCAGCTGCAGCAGCTGGAGTCGACTCTGAAGACGGCAGCTGCAGCAGCTGGAGTCGACTCTGAAGACGGCAGCTGCAGCAGCTGGAGCCGACTCTGAAGATGGCAGCTGCAGCAGCTGGAGTCGACTATGAAGACGGCAGCTGGAGTCGACTCTGAAGACGGCAGCTGCAGCAGCTGGAGTCGACTCTGAAGACGGCAGCTGCAGCAGCTGGAGCTGACTGAAGACGGCAGCTGGAGCCGACTCTGAAGACGGCAGCTGGAGCCGACTCTGAAGACGGCAGCTGGAGTCGACTCTGAAGACGGCAGCTGGAGTCGACTGAAGACGGCAGCAGCTGGAGTCGACTCTGAAGACGGCAGCTGGAGTCGACTCTGAAGATGGCAGCTGCAGCAGCTGGAGTCGACTCTGAATACGGCAGCTGCAGCAGCTGGAGTCGACTCTGAAGACGGCAGCTGCAGCAGCTGGAGTCGACTCTGAAGACGGCAGCTGCAGCAGCTGGAGTCGACTCTGAAGACGGCAGCTGCAGCAGCTGGAGTCGACTCTGAAGACGGCAGCTGCAGCAGCTGGAGTCGACTCTGAAGACGGCACCTGGAGTCGACTCTGAAGACGGTAGCTGCAGCAGCTGGAGTCGACTCTGAAGACGGCAGCTGGAGCCGACTCTGAAGACGGCAGCTGCAGCAGCTGGAGTCGACTCTGAAGACGGCAGCTGGAGCCGACTCTGAAGACGGCAGCTGCAGCAGCTGGAGTCGACTCTGAAGACGGCAGCTGCAGCAGCTGGATTCGACTCTGAAGACGGCAGCTGCAGCAGTTGGAGTCGACTCTGAAGATGGCAGCTGCAGCAGCTGGAGTCGACTCTGAAGACGGCAGCTGGAGCCGACTCTGAAGACGGCAGCTGGAGTCGACTCTGAAGACGGCAGCTGCAGCAGCTGGAGTCGACTCTGAAGACGGCAGCTGGAGCCGACTCTGAAGATGGCAGCTGGAGCCGACTCTGAAGACGGCAGCTGCAGCAACTGGAGTCGACTCTGAAGACGGCAGCTGCAGCAGCTGGAGCAGCGAAGACGGTGGCAGGGATCATAGGTCTGATTGCATGCCCCGGCAGCTGTCAAGGTCAGGAAGGACACATGAGATCAGATGATAAACGGACAACAAAATGTGACCGGGCACGTTTGCGACTCTTCAACGGCAGAAGGTATCGGTGCTGGTGTCTGCTGGACTAAAGCACGGATGTCACAAAAAATCAACCGCAAAGACAGTTGCCGTACATTTCTGCCGCCGTCGTCGGCACTGTCCAGATATGGAGATCTTCCTCCATGGACAGCCGGTTCCAGTCCAGCCTGTAGCCAAGTTTCTAGGATTTTCGCTGGACAAAAAGTTATCATACAAGCAATATCTTAAACAACTCCGTGATAAATGTTTTAAGTCGCTGAACATTTTAAAATGTGTTGCACGCACATCGTACGGGGCCGACCGCAACACGCTTTTACTGCTCTATCGCTCCCTTGTACGCTCGAAGCTTGACTACGCATGTTTTGTGTATGACAGCGCCTGCCAGTCTAACAAAAAGCCTTTGGACACAATCCACCACACTGCCGTGCGTATAGCTACTGGAGCTTTCAGAACAACTCCGATTGAGAGCCTGCTTGTAGAGGCTAATGAGCCTCCTTTGTCCCTGCGAAGGCAGCAACTAGGTATGCGCTATGCCATCAAGTTACGACAGTTCCCGACACACCCCACGTACTGCTCCGTCTTTTCAAGCGATACACTAGCTGCATTTCGTACTAGGCCGGAGAGACGCTCTGTTCCTTTCTGTTTGCGAATTGACTCGCTTCTAGCAGATAGTAATTTACGGCCACGCGAGGTCATGCGGGTTGACCATCTTTCAACGCCACCGTGGCAACTGGCATCACCTTTAGTTGACGTGTCCCTCTCCGAGCAAAACAAAGGAGAAGTCCTTCCCGAGTTGTTCAAGTCGAGAGCTCTCGAGCATATTGCATCTTTTACTGACCACACGATCTCTTACACGGATGGCTCTAAGTTTGAGAGGGGCGTTGGCTGTGCGTTTGTTTGTGGTAACGACACTCGAGTTTTTACGTTACCAACAAACGCCTCTGTTTTTACATCAGAACTGGTGGCGATTACTAAGGTCTTGTGTTTTATTGAAGTCAGCAGTAGGGCTTTACACCTCATTTTAACGGACTCTTTGAGCAGTCTTGTGGCGCTAAAAAAGTTTTATCCGTCCAATCCCCTTATACAGGACATCTTAATCCGTCTGACGGCTCTGGATGGCGCAGGTAAACGAGTTACGTTATGCTGGATACCTAGTCACGTCGGCATCAGGGGCAACGAGCTGGCGGATGCCGCTGCAAAGCGCGCTGCACAGAGGCCGTGCACGCGACGCTTTACTCTTCCCGCCAGAGATCTGTACCCGGCCATTGCTACATTTTTACATAGCAGCTGGCAGCGAACATGGGATCGAACGCACAGGAACAAACTAGAAGCTATTAAACCACGACTTTCGGTTTGGCAATCATCCTCACGCAAGACAAGGAGAGAAGAGGTTACACTTTGTAGACTGCGCAATGGGCATACTTACGCAACACATGGCTACTTGGTGTGTGGTAGAGATATGCCGTTGTGTCCTCGTTGTGGTTCTCCGCTGACGGTGAAACATGTCCTGCTAACTTGCCCACAGCTGGAAAACGAACGGCTGAGATTCTTTGGTCTTCGATCTTCCGGACTTACGCTTCGTAGCTTGCTCGGTGACAATTCCAGATTTATTGCAGCAGATAGTCTGTTTGCATTTATTGCTGCCGCTGGCCTCTCCGTTATATATTCAAATTGATAGCTAGTTGAAATCAGTCATGGGCGCCATGTGACCTTCGTTGTCGGAGCGCCCCTAAACCCCAATCAAAAAGAAAGAAAAAAAAGATGTCATAAAAGCGACATGGGCAATGGTCATAGCCTGCTCTGCTTATGTACTGGTCTTGGTTGATGCTATGTTGAGTTCAGATATTGTTACAACACATTGTTATCAAAGTCATCGAAGAAGTAAATAGCTTTCATGAAAAACTGACGGCAGCACTGGGTGTCTTGTTCATTCCGCATTCATGCAACGTTGACGACGTAGTACATACGCCGTTTACCGGTACTGATAATCGCCGTATCGTATCAGAATGCAGAGGGCCACAACTGTATACTGTCGCCCTCTGGGTTATCGTCTTGATTTCAGTTTCATCTTCGCTCAGTCGGCAGCTCGATAATGGGACTGAAATAGCTCTCTTACAAAGAGAGTGAAAGGTGTTGATTAGATCAGGATGTGGTTTTGAGCTTAGCTATGCATAGGATTGATAGGAATGCAAAACAAATGTGACGAACTGTTGCGGGATTCAAGCCACTAGGCTACCTCTAGGCTCTACGTTTGAGAACCGTAGCCATGTATTCCGGAACATTTCGCCTCCTGCTTCTAAAATGAACAGATGACTTAATTCCAGAGCCAGTCACAGTGACACAAACGGATCAAAACATCATCAATCTTACTGACAAACTGACCAGAACAGCGCCAGGGCAGTGACAAATTGATCAGAACATCATCAATCTTACTGACAAACTGATCAGAACAGCGCCTGCCACAGTGACAAACTGATCTGCAGAACAGCGCCAGGGCAGTGACACACTGATCAGAACAGCGCCAGGGCAGTGACACACTGACCAGAACAGCGCCAGGGCACAGTGACAAACTGATCAGAACAGCGCCAGGGCAGTGACAAACTGATCAGAACAGCGCCAGCGCAGTGACAAACTGATCTGCAGAACAGCGCCAGGGCAGTGACAAACTGATCAGAACAGCGCGAGGCCAGTGACAAACTGATCAGAACAGCGCCAGGGCAGTGACACACTGATCAGAACAGCGCCTGCCACAGTGACACACTGATCAGTGATCAGAACAGCGGCAGGGCACAGACGATTTACACTGTATGGCTCTGAGTCGTCAGGTGTTCTCCAAGTTTTATAATTTTTAAAGCGAACGTAGGTGAAGTCATGTAATTTAACTTTGAAATGAGTGTGATATGCGATGAGTATGTTTTAATGCAGTGTTTTTACTGAGCTGTAAATGACGTGGATTACTGAAAAACCATGCAATGGATGTATCCGAAATATATGATGATGATGAGCTTTCGAATTTGTGGTTTGCTGGCCGTAGATATTTTAAGTGCATACCTTTGTAGGGCCTTGTGCATACCGAACGAAATATAATAAACGGGCGTTTTCCATAGGGCAGTTTTCCCATCTACAGCTCATTAGAAAAAGGATTTGAAAATATTGGAAGAAATATCTAGGGAAATGAACTACACCGCCACTAATTTATGATTACAATTCTCAGTAGGTCATGCGTATATTGATTTTGAGTATCATATATGTTGCCAGTGAGTGTGAAACGGAGTCCGGCTAAGATCCATGTGTAAACACAAGCTACCTCGCGGCGGAGACGGAGAGATGCGGCTTTCCACCGTACAACTCTGTCGATCATGTTATTGAAAGTTGGTTTATACGAGTGGAGTACCAAATACACAAAATACAATTGCACAAAGAAACTTGCAAAATATGAATGAGAATCGGTCATGATTCGCGTCTGTATGAGTGAAATGGCTCATCACGAGGGCCGTCTGGCGTCTTATCACATGACGGGTTTGGAACTCTACCGTACCCCGCGCCAGGAACCACTGGGCGCCGGGGAACAGAGTACTTATATAATCCGGGGAACGCGTCTCGTGCCGGAGTCTGCGGTTCTTATCTTAGCGACGGTTAAAGGCGTTAAAGGTGCTGCACTTCAGCTCTGGCGACCACTTGTATACTTATGTCATGCATAAGTTTATGTCTAAGGTACATAATACATTCATTCATTAGCATATACGATGCAGAGTATGCTACTCGGTGAATGCAAACATTCAATGGAATACAGTTTATTTGGCGGCTATCCTCCGCCATGGATAAGAGACTACCTGGATGGTCACTCCCCGCGGCATCCTTTGATCCTTGCGACACCCCATTTGGGTGGTGGCCACCTTGCGGCGAAACTGCGAACTAAAAACGTACACGACGCGCTGTCCGCTAATGCACGCGCTGCGGTGGTGGCGGAGGTCACGCCGGCTGATAAATGCGTATTTGATCAAATTGTTACTGTTTAGGTGCTTGATATGGTCCTCAAAGTATTCCTGAAGACATTGTGCGTCGCCCGAAGTGCAGCACACGGCCGTAACGATGAGAGATCAAGAGTAATTCACCTGCGATACCTGCCGTGATCGCTGGCCGGTCACAGCCCATACTTCAATCATTATTTTGGATTTTGTGGTTAAAGGGAATAGTTCACCTTTAACATGGAGATTTGGACTGAGTTAGCAGATTTGTAGAGCAGATCTAAAAATGGGTTGTGGTGAAAGAATTACCTCCCTAACTAATTATTAAGAAATAGTTCACCTTGGGATTTTTTTCTTCTCAGAACACGATTTTATTATATTTTTTAATACAGTTTTTTCCTCAAAAATGGTCCTACATCGCGCCAATTCAGGACAGAAGGTTGTAAATTATTAATTTTATGGTGTGCGTTATTGGTCTGCGCATGCTCCATGCAGTGCTGGCACAGTTCAGACGGTACGGTATATCATATATGCGCCGCATTCCTTCGCCAAAAAGTCAAATATCTTCGGCTGGAGTCTTTTCAGCCAAGAAAAGTTCCAGATAAGGATTTCTCAACACGGGCTACAAAACCGCTATTTCAGTGCAAAACCCCATGTTGAAGGTGAACTATTTCCTTTAAAGGAATAGTTCACCTTCGGAAAAAAAATTCAGAACACGATTTTATTATATTTTTAATACAGTTTCTTTTTTTCTTTTCAAAAATGGTCCTACATCGCGCCAATTCAGGACAGAAGGTCGTAAACTATTAATGTTATGGTGTGCGTTATTGGTCTGCGCATGCTCAGACCAGTCCTGGCACTCTCAGACGGTACGGTATATCATATATGCGCCGCATTCCTTCGCCAAAAAGTCAAATATCTTCGGCTGGAGAGTCTTTTCAGCCAAGAGAAGTTGCAGATAAGGATTTCCAACACGGGCTACAAAACTGCTATTTCAGTTCAAAATCCCATGTTGAAGGTGAACTATTTCCTTTAAAGGGAATAGTTCACCTTTAACATGGGGTTTTGGACTGAGATAGCAGATTTGTAGAGCAGATCTAAAAATGGTTTGTGGTGAAAGAATTACCTCACTACGTTAAGTAATTTCGACACAGGACTAGTGGGCCCGATTTCAATCCCGCTGTTCCGGGCCACGATCGGGGAATGAACGCTCGCCGCCGCGCCGCCGGAAGCAGGTACACTCTCTGGCACGTAGTCTCTGGTCACGACGCCTCGTTAATATCCGCTCAGCCGCCCGGGCGGCGCGGCGGCCCCTTGCCAGATACTGTACTTGGCGTCAGGCGGAGTGGGGCGGAGCCAGAACGCCAGCTGCTATCGTACGATTTCTCGTGAAATAGAAAGAGAAACTTACTTCTTTCTCCACATATATCCATCAGTTGTCCAAACCAAAGTCCTATTCATAGTTTTGAGCTCAAGATGCACCTAATGGTTGAACTTCAAGACAACTTTCAAGGTGACCTATTCCCTTTAAGTAATTTCGACACATGACTAGTGGGCTCGGTTTCATATCCGATGTTCCGGGCCACGATCAGGAAATTTCGCTCGCCGCTTGCCGCCGGAGGCAGGTACACTCTCTGGCACGTAGTCTCTGGTCACGGCGCCTCGTTAATATCCGCTCAGCCGCCCGGACGGCGCGGCGGCCCCTTGTCAGAGACTGTACTTGGAGTCGTTTCTTTTGCTGAAATGTAAGCTTTCTGCAGCTTAATATTCAATTTCGATCCTTTTTACCACATCACATCGGTTAACTTGCTGTGCTATATACATTTCTTATGTTCTGACTAGACGGCGGTTTAGGTGACTGTCACCATGGATTGCAGCATTTCAAGCCTGATTATATGAGTAGTTTCGTGCGTGGCGCATGAGAGGCAGTACAAAATTTGATTGTGAATAGTGAAATCCAGCATCTTGAACGGACTTCAGATTCGTGATCAGCGTATGAAACTTGGTCATATAGCACAGTTTGAACGAAATCTGAATTGTCCGGTATCTGCATGGGAATCCGTAATAACGGGTTAACGGGAAAAGTTTCATATGTGCCGCCAAACGGACTTCAGATTCGTAATCAGCGTATGCTTCTTGGTCTATTGGCTCATTTTGAGCAAGATCTGAATTGTCTGATATCTGCATGTACCAGATGGATCATCGATCTGCATGCAAATATACGAACGTCGCGCAGTGGCCGCTACCACGATACATATCTGACGCATTTCACACACAAAACAGCCCACGTTGTTTACATTTCAGTGGTAATGGCGGAGTCGTTGCGGTCGGCTGGGGTGATTGACGGGTGATAAAAATCATTATTGTCAGGTAAGTACTGAGAATGTCCCTGTTTTGAGTGCAGTTCTGATGAAATCAGACGTGTATAATTAGTATACAATATTCAATTTTCCTATAAAAAGGTGTGCAAAAGCGGAATACGACCGAAACTTGTGTTGAAGCTGGTAGATATTTATGCAGTGGTTTATCGATTACAAAAATGCAGTGGTTTATCCATTTTTCTTGCGTGATTTTCTTGATCGGCAGATCCCGGACGTCAAGGAAGTTCTGCAAACACGGAGAACGCGCGCGTGATTTCCTTGACAAATCACGCATAGTGTAGTTGGTGTCGCGGAAAGCAGTATTGGCGTCGCGGATAGAGTGTTGGCGTGCTGGATAGAAGACAAAAGTGTTAGTGTCGCGGATAGAGTGTTGGCGTGCTGGATAGAAGACAAAAGTGTTAGTGTCGCGGATAGAGTGTTGGCGTGCTGGATAGAAGACAAGTGTTGGGCTCACGGATAGTGTTAGCGTGACGTCTGTCAAAACAGCTACAGATTCAGATTCACATTCAGCTTCACATTCGGACCCCTCAGAATTCGCCATAATTTCGCACACTTATGCAGTTTAACGAGCCACTTACAATGGTGAAGTCCGTTCGGCGCCACATTTCATACTTTTACCTCCAGAGGTCATCCAAGTGTCTGAGGTCACAGGGTGACCCCCTCAGAATCTGATCAAAATTGGTGTACACATGCAGTTTGACATGCTGATTACGATGCTGAAGTCTGTTCAGCGCCACATTTAATACTGTGACCTTCAGAGGTCATCCAAGTTTCTGAGGTCACGGGTGACCCCCTCATAATCTGATCAAAATTAGTGTACACATTCAGTTTTACATGCTGATTACGATGCTGAAGTCTGTTCGACGCCACATTTAAAAGAACATAATTTTCTGAATTGACCCATGACTTCGTTTCTCCAGATTCGCCCTAGTTGCTGAGATATTCCAAAGACTCCAGGAACTGTGGGAGCAAAAAGTTATCGGGTAGACTCCAGAGGGCTTCCGCTACTAGAAGCACTGCAACTATCGATTAAACTGCTAGCATATTGCTAGCGCCGGCCAATAGCAATTCAACAAAACAGCTCGTGCACGCTGATAGCAGCAGCCGAACAGAAACTGGACAGCCATCATGTTTTTCGATGATTGCCGTTTCGATGATGGCTGATGGCCATTTTTTTAAGAAGATATCAATTTAGAGCTACGAAACTTGCACATAATAAAGTTCACAGCGGCAAGAACGTGCTGTGCAAAACTTGTCTTTCTATCTTGCATGATGTGACCGTAATTGTATTGTCTTATGTGCGCCGTTTTACATAACATCACCATAGTGGCGATCGTTTTATAGATATCGAGAACAAAAATAAAACAAAAACAAAACAATATAAGTGCAAATTCAACTAAAGGGGCTCCAGATGTGAATTTCATCATATACAACAATCAAACCAATAGCTACTTACCGTATGCAAAAATATTTGTGGCATTCCAAAACAGTAGGCACACTCCCTTTAACCCGCGCACTGCAGGGGATTTGCGCCGAACACGAACTGCAGGGGGGGGGGGGGTTGATTTCCGCCCCCCCCCCATGAGATCTCGAAAACTACGCTAAGTAGCGACAAGCAAAAAACGGCGTTTGATAGCTTAATACAAGTTCTATCGAAAGGATTTCAGTATTTTTTTTAGGTCAGGTCAAATTGAGGTCATTGAGGTCACCAGATGTCATCAAAGGTCAAATTTTCCAGTTTTTCCTGTTTTAGGACTTCGCTCTATAAATTCCCATATATCTCAGCAACTATGCTAGCTAGAAATAAACGGAAAAGCGATCGCCAGCCATTGCAATTTACAATCGACAAGGTGTCCTCAAATTTGATCTAAGGCTGCAGAGGTCAAAGGAAAAAAATGTTTTTTTTTGCAAAATCGTTTTTTTTGCTGATAACTTTTTACCGAATAAAGTTAACGGGAAACTGTTTACGCCATTGTGTTTGTCTCGTCAAGGCGCTTCGAATGATATACATCGTGACTTTGTTAGGTCAACTTAAAAATTGGACCACAGGACACGTGACCTTGACCTGAGGTCAAGACCCAAATAGGTAATGTTGCATATAGGGAGACGTTTATCGACGAGACAAACACATTTCTGTCGGTTTTACTTCTATATCTGCATTATGTCGCGAGTTATTGACAAACAAGTGATGGTGCACTCGGATGACCTCCAATGACCCCATAGGGTTCACTGAACAAAACTTACACTTGGATCATCAAGAACATCCTATAATAACATGATCCAGAAGTAATGGGACTAATAGCATGCATATCCTTGAAATAGGAAGCATTTTAATATTTCCCCATTGACTTATTATGGAGAGGTGACGAAATTGACCTGACCGTAGGTCACCGATATCAAAATTCCGAGATAAACGAATTGTAAGTACTTATGCCCTCATGACACCCTGCAATTTTCAAACTGATCGGTGAGAAACTCTGGCTTCGGTACAACAGCGAACGTTTTTGGAGGTGGGGTCACTTGACCTGGTCTGGTGACCTGACCTGAGATGACCCGAAGTTAAAAAAAAGTGTGTGCAATTGATGTCCTAACAGGTGTGGCGAAACCCGGCGGCGCTGCGCGACACCGTTTTTTCGCTATCTGAGAAAAACATGACGGAAATAAAACATGGGCGGAAATAAAACCCCCTTCAGTGCGCGGGTTAATACTTTGGCCAGCTTCACATTCGAATGGACATTCGGACTCCCTCGGAATTCGCTCTTATTTTGTGCACTTATGCAGAGTGACGAACCACTTACAATGGTGAAGTCCGTTGAGCACCACACTTAATACTTTGGCCTCTAGAGGTCATCAACGTCGATAAGTTCACCAGAGGTCACGGGGCGACCCCTTCAGAATTTGATCAGAATTGGTGCACCAGGGGCGGATCCAGGGGGGGGGGGGGGCACAGGGGGCACGTCCCCCCCGAAACATCTGAGGAGGGCCCTTTTCGGCGCGCGCAGTGCGCTGAAAAGGGCCGACGAGAACGCGCGAAGCGCGGTATTATGTGCTCTCTAAGAGTCTGGAGACCACGCAAAGTGGTCTTTAGAGAGTTTAGAGCACTTCAGAGGCCTTTAAGGGCTAACAGGGCCCTTTCCGAAAGACCAGAGGGCCCCATACACGTTCAAAGGGCCCCTGTACAGGTCAGAGGGCCCCTGGCTAGACCAAAAGGGCCCCTGGGCGAGTCAGAAGAGTCCTGAACATGCCGAATGACCCATAGCCAGCACAGAGGGGCCCCTGGGCAGGTCGGAGGGGCCCCTGAGCATGTCGGCAGGGCGACAAAGCAGCCAGCGCAGTCCCTTGCCTGGTCGGAAGGGCCCGTTAGAAGGCTGAAGGGCCCCTGGACAGACCAGATGGCCCCCCGTGTAGCTCAAAAGGCCTTTTTGCAGGTCGGAGGGGCCCCTGACCAGACCGAAAGGGCCCCGCGGTGGGTCAGAAAGGTCCTGAACATGCCGAATGTGCCACTAGCCAGCACAGAGGGGCCCCTGGGCAGGTCGGAGGGGCCCCTGAGCATGTCGGCAGTGCGAAAAAGCAGCCAGCGTAGTACCTTGCCAGGTCGGAAGGGCCCCTTAGAAGGCTGGAGGGCCCCTAGACAGACCAGAGGGCCCCTGGGAATTTCAAAGGGCCCATGTGGAGGTCAGAGGGTCTGCTGGGCCCTTCCAATGATCGGGAATTGGGCCCTTTCAACGCTCGGGAAGGGGCCCTTTCGAGGCGCCGCACCTCTGGGCGAAATACTGGATACGTGCCTGGGCCCTACGTCGGTCTGAGAGTGTCCTTGTCAGGTCTCAATATGCCCTGGCTGGGTCTCAGAAAGCCCTACATCTGTCGGCGAGGGCCTTTGCTAGTTCTGAGAGGGCCCTGGCGTGGTTTGCGAGGGTCCTGGCCGGGCCTGAGAGAGTTCTCCGCCCGCTTAAGATGGCCTGGCCAAGCCTTAGAGGGACCATACGCTGGTTTGAGAGGCCCAGTCCCAGTCCTGACTGGTTCCTACATTAGTCAGAGATGGCCCTTGTCGGGCTTGAAATGGGCCTGTGTGTTTGAGAGGACTCTTTCCAGGCCTCAGATGGCCCTAAGTCAGTCTGAGAGGGCCCTTACTAGGCGACAGAGGGCCCTATACCGGACACCAGGCGAGCCATTTGGGCCCGCCTGAGCCAGAGGCCTGGTCGGAGCCCTCTCAGGCCTGGCAATGGCTTTCAAACGGACGGAGGGCCATTCAAGTCTGGTAATGGCCCTCTCAGACTTAGAAAGGGCCCTCTCAGGCCCACTGATAGTATTCTAAAAGAGACTGAGGTACCTCTTTTACCGACCTTAGGGCGCTGCGCTCTCGCACCGGCACAGGACCCTTTCAGAACGACCGAGGGCCCTTTCAGACCTACCGGTGGTCCTCCAGACCAGCATATGGCGCTCTCAAGTCTTGCAAGGGCACTACAAGGTTGGCATAGGGCCAGGGGCGTCGCCGACGGGGGGGGGGGGGGGTCCGGACTCCCACTCTCAGAAGGCGGGTAGTCGACCCCCTCCCCCCACCACCATACACACACTTTTTCGGGGAAAGTTAACAATTTCCTTTGCAACAGTCAAAATCCAGCTATCCTCAGTTTAAAACTGGAAAATATCGCGCCGCTTCGCGGCATGACACAATTTTCAAAATTGCTTATGCAAATTTGGAAAATGCGAAAATTAATTCCATTAAATGTCTGGCAGAGGCTCTCCTTGGTAGTAATTGCTGGCCCCAGGTCCCACTCGCTTCATAAAATATTAACTTTCAAGCGGGATACATGTTTACACTGGCGGATCCAGGGGGGGGGGGCAACCAGGCAATGGCCCCCAAAAAAGCCTGGAAGGGGGGACATGTCTTTTGCCCCCCCTAACAAAAAAAAACGTTAACAATTTATCGTAAAAATTGACTTCGCACCAGTCAAAATCCAGCTATACACAGTGAAAAACAGTTTTTTAACACGGCTCTTACCATCCGTAGCGTACCCAGGATTCACTCCAGGAGGGAGCAATTTTGTATCAGGGGGGCATAAGGTAATCCCACCAAAAAATCACCGGATTTGGTCCACTATATTTTTAGAGGGGCATAATTTCAAAAAATTTCCCTTAAACAATCATTCATATTTGGAGCATCTTTGGAAATAGGGACCTTCGGGACCTATTTCCAATGGGGCACATACGGCCAAGGGGGCACGTACGAACCTTCAGGGGGGGGGGGGGCAATTCCATATCAAAAATGGACCGTGTCCAGGTATGTCGGGCACGTAAAACTTTCATCTCTAAATTCTGTCGGACGCCAGGAATTGCGCGATCGGGTGGTGGGGTTAGGACCTGCGCAACAAGTTATGCTTAGCGTGGATCCTGACCTCGGAAATCCATCCATTCAAAAACATTCGGACTAAATTTATTATTTAAAAAAAATTGCCCCGTGGGCACCACCCCTTGGGCACGCCTATATTTACCATCAAATCAGGGCTTAAAAGAAGCTCAACTGGACGAGAAAATAGCGGCCAGCAAGCTGATAGTCGGAATTGAAGCTCGAACAAACGTTTTTTTTTTACATATAAGAAGACCACTGCATATGGTATCAATTTGAAATCCAATCTACACTCTATTTCGGCGCAATTGGTTGTCAAAAATGACGCGTTGCTTTTGTGAAAATAACTTTTCTGGACGCGTGACAGCGGTGTGTACACAATTCACTTGTGATTCTCACGAAGTTCCCAAGGGCAATTGTGCAATCAAAATAAAACAAACTATAGGTAGGTACCTAGGTTGAGATAGGTACTTCTAGCTCAAACCTTATCGGAAGTATCTGCCCCCTCCCGTATTTTCTCAATAACCTAGAAACTATGATAGATATCAACGTGAAACTTTCAGTACCTTATCCTGCATCAAGTCTAAGTCAAGTCTAACTCGGGAAGGGCCCTTTCGAGGCGCCGCCCCTCCCCTCGGGGCGAAATACTGGATACGTGCCTAGGCCCTACGTCGGTCTGAGAGTGTCCTTGTCAGGTCTCAATATGCCCTGGCTGGGTCTGAGAAAGCCCTACGCCTGTCGGCTCTCGGTTCTCACCAACTTTCAATTAAATTGATGTAGTATTTTGGGAGATAACGACGTTTTAATAACGCCATGCCATGCCATTTTTGGCGGAAAAACTATAAATATTGGACAAAGCGTAGAGTTTTGAAGCAAATTGCAAATAAAAAACGTCAAAAGAAAGGAAATGACATTCTCTTCAAAATGGCTATCTCAGATATCCGAAATTGTGAGTTTTGTAACCCAAAAATGTTTTTCTTTCGTGAAAAAAAATCCACTAAATAATTTGTTGTGAGTTTGAAAAGTGAATTTCTTAAGCTCGAATACCAAAATAAGGTGACCGGCCCAAATACGCGGAGGGAGAAAAATAGAGGTACCTTTTGCCACAAAAAAGATGCCCCCCCCCCCGGAGAGAGGCTGGATCCGCCAGTGCCTCCCACCGATTTGCCCCCCCACACCCCCAAAAAAAAACGACGGCTGGATCCGCCAGTGCATGTTTACCTAGTCTGCCGAGTTCTGAAAAAAGGCGACGCTGACGCAAAAACGCAGACATCGGCACCCGCAGAAGCTGGAGCGATGCCCAACTTGCTGGACCCGGAAGAGCTAATAGTGGGGACCAGGCCAGGACCAGCTCCTAAAGCCATCTCCCCTCAGGCTCCTCCAGATCCACAGGGACCATTTATGCGCGGAAAAGTCGTTCTACCTCTTGCGGCTTTCAAACCATTTGCACTGTTTCCAGTTGTTTGTTACAGTTCGGTACCTATGCATAGTTATTATTATCATATGTACTATTGAGCGCTGACTGCCACCGGTCATCGTGATTTACTATCCGAGGCTAGTTAATGTATATGAAAAACTACCATCATTTCAATATTTTTCATCATACCGAGATGTGCAACCAGGAAAAGGGGTTACCTGAGGCGTGGCTCCACTGGTCTCCACTGGCCTGGTTCCAATATTTCAATTTAGTTTTCCACGACCTAAAATTCCCATTTTCACTTCGCTTCGCGGCGTCACATCGCTGGCCATCATCATAACGAAGCCATCGTCATCGTCTTTGGTTCGTCGTAACGCTGAATTAAATGAAATACATTTTTAGCTTATGATCTATAAGGCCCATCGCCTATATTTCTGGGTTTTATCAGGGAAACCCGTAAAAAACGCCGCTTGGCGGCGCTAAATAAAAAGTACCTACTGTAACATGAAAATTCACATTACAAATGCTGCAAAGGCTTAAATACACGCAGCAAAAAAATGTGGTTACATTTTTTCCCGTCATTTCAGCCGAGCAACCACTCAAAAATTGTCGGCGACGCCCCTGCATAGGGCCCTCTCAGGCCTATCAAGGGCCTTCTCAGACTGGTATGGGACTCTTTCAGGCTTGACGAGGGCCCTCTTATGCTTGTCAAGGGATTTCTCATACCTGAAAATACACTCAGACCGACTGGAGGCCTTTTCAGACCTGCACAAACGCTCGGAGCCCTTTTCAGCTCGAGGGCCCCTTCACGTCTGATGTGCCCCCCGAAATGTTTGCCTGGATCCGTCCTTGTGGTGCACCCATGTAGTTTGCCATACTGATTACGATGCTGAAGTCTGTGCGGCGCCACATTTAATACTTTGACCTCCAGAGGTCAAAGTTTCCTATGGATGACCTCTGGAGGTCAAAGTATTAAATGTAGCGCTGAACGACTTCAGCATCGTAATCAGCATGTCAAACTGCATGTGTACACCAATTTTGATCTGATTCTGAGGGAGCCACCCGGTGACCTCAGAAACTTGGATGACCTCTGAAGGTCAAATATTAAATGTGGTGCCGAACAGACTTCAGCATTGTAGTCAGTATGTCAAACTGCATGTGTAAACCAACTTGTATCAGATTATGAGGGGGTCACCCCGTGACCTCTGGTGAACTTATCAACTTTGATGACCTCTAGAGGCCAAAGTATTAAATGTGGCGGTCAACGGACTTCACCATTGTAAGTGACCTGTCACATTGCATAAGTGCGCGAAATTAGATCGAATTCCGAGGGAGTCCGAATGTCCATTCGAATGTAAAGCTGGCCAAAGTATTAAATGTAGTGCCGAACAGACTTCAGAATCATAATCAGCGTGTCAAACTGCATATGTGGACCAAGTTTGGTTAAATTCTGAGGGGTCACCCTGTGACCTCACAAATTTTGATGACCTCTGGAAGTCAAAGTATTTAATGTGGCGCCGAACAGACTGCAGCATCGTAATCAGCATGTCAAACTGCATGTGTACATACATTTTTATCAGATTCTGAGGGGGTCACCCTGTGACCTCAGAAACTTTGATGACCTCTGGAGGTCGTCAAAGTTTGATTGTTCCGCCCCTGTAGCTCAGTTGAGAGAGCGCTGGACTTCTGATCACACCCGGTAGTGGCAGCCCGGGTTCGAGTCGCTTCGGCGCTCACTATTTGCCCCTGACTGGGGTGGCCGGTGGCAGTGGTTGCGTCAAGGTCAGGTGATGTCAGAGGGCGGGGCGGACCGTGTCCAGGTATATCGGGCACGTAAAACTTTTGCTTCTATATTCTCCCGGACGCCAGGAATTGTTTGATCGGGTGGTAGGGTCAGGGTCTGCGTAACAAGCTATGCTTAGCGTGGGGCCTGACCTCGGAAATCCATCCATTCAAAAACATTCGGACAATTTGATCAAATAAAAATAGAATACAAAGGTCAAAGTATGAAATGTGGCGCCGAACAGACTTCAGCATCGTAATCAGCATGTCAAACTGCATATATACACATTTTTGTATCATATTCTGAGGGGGTCACCCTGTGACCTCATAAACTTGTATGACCTCTGGAGGTCAAAGTATTAAATGTGGCGCCAAACAAACTTGAACATCGTAATCAGCAAGTCAAACTGCATGTGCACACCGATTTTTATCAGATTCGGAGATGGCCACTCTGTGACCTCAGAAACTTTGATGACCTCTGGAGGTCAAAGTATTAAATGTGGCTACGAACAGACTTCAGCATCGTAATCAGTATGTCAAACTACTTGGCTGCACCAATTCTGATCAAATTATGAGGGGGTCACCCCGTGACCTCTGGTGAACTTATCAACTTTGATGACCTCTAGAGCCCAAAGTATTAAATTTGTAAGTGGCTCGTCACACTGCACAAGTGCACGAAATTAGAGCGAATTCCGAGGGAGTCCGAATGTCCGTTCGAATGTGAAGCTGGCCAAAATATTAAATGTGGCGCCGAACAGACTTCAGAATCGTAATCAGCGTGTCAAACTGCATATGTACATCAAGTTGGATTAAATTATGAGGGGGTGACCCTGTGACCTCAGAAACTTTGATGACCTCTGGAAGTCAAAGTATTAAATGTGGCGCCGAACAGACTTCAGCATCGTAATCAGCATGTCAAACTGCATGTGTACCATAATTTTGATCAGATCCTGACTCTGTGACCTCAGCAACTTGGATGACCTCTGAAGGTCGAAGTATTAAATGTGGCGATGAACAGACTTCAGCATCGTAATCAGCATGTGAAACTGCATGTGTAAACCAATTTTTATTAGATTCTGAGGGGTCCCCGTGACGTCTGGTGAACCTATCAACTTTGATGACCTCTAGAGGCCAAAGTATTAAATGTGGCGCTCAACGCACTTCATCATTGTAAGTGGCACGTCACACTGCATAAGTGCGCGAAATTAGAGCGAATTCCAAGGGAGTCCGAATGTCCATTCGAATGTGAAGCTGGCCAAAGTATTAAATGTGGCGCCAAACAGACTTTAGAATCGTAATCAGCGTGTCAAACTGCATATGTACACCAAGTTTGGTTAAATTCTGAGGGGGTCACCCTGTGACCTCGGAAAGTTTGATGACCTCTGGAGGTCAAAGTATTAAATGTGGCGCCGAACAGACTTCAGCATGGTATGCAACATGTCAAACTGCACGTGTACACCAATTTGTATCAGATTCTGAGGGGGTCACCCTGTGACCTCAGAAACTTTGATGACCGCTGGAGGTCAAAGTATGAGATGTGGCGCCAAACGGACTTCACCATTGTAAATGTCTCGTTAAACTGCATAAGTGTGCGAATTTAGGGCGAATGCTGAGGGGGTCCGAATGTGAAGCTGAATGTGAATCTGAATCTGTAGCTGTTTTGACAGACGTGTTGGCGTGCTGGAAGGAAGACAGAAGTGTTGGTGTCGCGGATAGTGTTGGCGTAGCGGATAGATATGTTGGCGTCGCGGATAGAAGTGGCACCCCGGCCAGGGTGTTTACCCTGAACATGTCGGTGATCTCTGGTGAACTGGTGACCGTCTGTCGTGCCTGAAAACTGTGACATGAGTTGGTGTCGTCCACAAGGCAACGTTTCGTCTCGCGAACTATCCGAGAGCCAACACTACTGTTCACTGCCCAGGGCACAAGGTCCTCCGATTACCAAACAGATTCTGGACAGCTCCAAAGCGTTCTTGGCACGAAGCCGGCTGGGGACCACCGAACCGTTTCGAAAGGATGATCGAACGGCAAAACAAATCTGCCAACAAATGCTCGATGACGAAAACAATGTGGGCAATGCCACCCAAATGCTCGCCGATCCAAAGTGTCCCGATAATTTTGAACCAGTGCTGGGGGATGCTGAAGAAGTTAAAGCAGACATAGCGTCGTTAACGAACATTTATACAATACCTTCGACAGGCATGGATCTTATTCCTTATCTCAGTAGAATTTTCCGATGGAGAGAACAAATTTGTATCGCATCGCGGGAAAACCATATTGCACACGAAGTAAAAGAGCGGTTAACGTCTAAACTGAACAGATTTGTATCAAGTGACCAATGGAAAATACCTTGCAGAGTGATGCAATACCTGTACTGCTTTGAGAGAGGCGAATGTGTCTGTCAAAATCTAAACTCACTGACACTGGAGGAGACGCACATATCAGGCAGCGTTCGGGAAGGCACCGAGAAGCACCTGAAGAAGCACGGGTCCGATGTGGACTTCATGTTCCAACTGGGACCGGTGGCTGTGCTGGGGGAGACGGAGCCGGCGCCAGCCGCGGTGCCGCGCGGAGTGGTGGTCAAACAGGAGCCGACCGAGAGTCCGGGCTTCGTGCGGCTTCATCACCTCCCCCAGCCCGGCTGCAGCCACAAGAGGCCGCGGCTCTTCTCCAGTCGGCGCGTGCAGCACTTCATGCAGCGTTTCCAGGCGTCGGCCCTGGTGTACGCCCCCGATGTGGTCGTGCCCTACAAGAGCAGCATCGACTACTCTGAGAAGGCGGCGGTGCCGCTCCAGCTGGGAGACACCGCCGTCGACCTGGTGGCCTGCGTCGTGTGTCCTCCGTGGCCCTCCGCCGAGTTCGCGTCGCGCCGGCGGCCTTCCGGCTGGCCGGGGGCAGGGCTGGTGGCTCGTCTGTGTAGCACGCCCACCTTCCTGGTGACGGCCAAGATACCGGGCAGCGGACACAACGAGGGCACGTGGCGGCTGTCGTTCTCGCGCCAGGAGAGCGCCGTCATCCGCTCCATGACCAAGGTGCAGCGTACGTGCTTGACGATGCTGAAGCACTGTACGGACGTGATGAGCTACCTGCTGAAGACTGCCCTGATGTGGCAGTGCGAGTTGCGCGACCCCGGCCTGTGGACGTGGCCGCGGATGCTGGAGTCGATGGTGGCGCTGCTGGACTTCGTATTGGAGGCGATCCGAGCCCGGCGCCTTCCGTGCTATTTCTGCGCCCAGATCGACCTGTTCTCTGGCCGGCAGGACCTGGGTCAGCTGTGGCGGGACGTGGAGCGGGCTCGGCGGCAGCTGGAGCCGGTGGCCGCCGCGCTCACCGCCAACCTGCTGCGCTCCGAGCAGCGCCTCCTGCTGCTGGGCTGCTGCCAGCAGTCGGCCGAGCGTCTGCTGGAGCGGCACGGCGTGCCCGACCCGCCGCCGGCCGTCCAGCTGCGCAGCGGGCTGGTGGACGTGCGGGAGCTGCAGTGGTCCGACCACTTCCTGGAGCTGTTCTGCCGGGAGACGCTGCCGGCGCGCTGCAGACAGCCGGATTGGTTCGCCGAGCACGGACTGGACACGGACAGCAGCGCAGATGAACAGGACCCCGGGGACAGCTGGCTGGCCGGCTGGTGACCAGGGACCGCTGTGACTAGGGACCGATGTGACCAGGGACCGCTGTGACCAGGGACCGCTGTGACCAGGGTCCGCTGTGACCAGGGACCGCTGTGACCAGGGACCGCTGTGATCAGGGTCCTCTAACCTGAAGCAGGGCTGTGTGTTGATTGACGCTAGGTGTACAAATACACGCTCTGTCTGATTACCGTGTTACCGGTCACTTCAAAAGTAATGGTAGGTACTAGTGGTGTCAATCGGTTACCGAAATTTTGGTAACCGAAAAAATGTTGTGACCGATTTGGTAATCGGTCGGTCAGGCTTATCATTTTTTGGACACTTTTCGTCAGTTAAACAATTCACTTTTCTGGCAACTTTTACACATTATATCCACCGAATTTGTTCCAAACTCAATCAATTAATGTAAATACTAAATAGAACACATCATTATTACGAGCGAGCGCGAAGCGCTCGCTCGTCCTTCCGTGGTATATGGGAAAAATCTGAATATGAGCGGCTCGGCCCGACTCGGCCCAACCTACGTAGCGACGCTTTTGAGAAGCTAATATCTCTGCAAGCCGCACTTCCGATTGACAAGCGGATTTCTTTGCTGAGTAGCCCCATCCAACCTAACCTGTTTGAGACCAGTGGCGACTCATGTGGGTGACTACCACTGCGCGTGGTGCGTGCCGCGTGAGGGGTGATGAAAGGTGTTTTCTCGCAAAAACTTCACAACGGCTTGGCAGATTATGTGGAAATTTGATGTGTGGTTAGGGACCCCTCAGCCGCCAGTTTCCCACAAGTCAGGGGTGGGGTACCTCTGCACGTGCACACATGCTCACCCCTATTATATATCTCAGGAACGGCTGAGCCGATTGTGTTCAAATTTGGTGTGTGGTTAGGGACCTCTCAGCCGCCAGTTTCCCACAAGTCAGGGGAGGGGTGTTTGCACGTGCGCACGTGCACACCCCTATTCTATATCTCAGGAACGGCTGACCCGATTGTGTTCTAATTTGGTGTGTGGTTAGGGACCTCTCAGCCGCCGCCTTTCCACAAGTCAGGGGTGGGGTGCCTCTGCACGTGCGCACGTGCTCACCATTTGTTTTTGTATCTCAGAAACTACTTGCACGATTGAGTTGAAATTCACCATACATTTCGATCGCGCTCGCTCGTTCATCGCCAATTACGGCACATTACTGGTTATATCAAGATTCAAGATATTGCTCACAACTCACAAGAGGAAGTGAGATACTTAAAAAAATAAGTATTGTATACCATCTTAAGTAGCAAGCACAAGCCAGTAACCAGTATGCCCCTCAAACTTTAGCCAGATAAAATATATTTTGTTCCTGGTATGTATGTATTTATGTAATATGTATTATGCAGCAAATTAATATGAAATGATTGAGGTCACATTTTTTCATCCTGTCTTGCTTGCAGCATCCACTACTTTGCTTTGTAAATGTATTTGGCTCCTTTTTCACAATTATGATTTATACTGTATTTTTGGAAACTGTAAATGTGTGTTTTATAATGTTAAACACAGCTAATTTTGCCTTCATTATCTTCATTATGTCGGGAGTTATTGACACAAAATTGATGGTGACCTTTCATGACCTCAAATGACCCAATAGGGGTCACTGAACAAACCTTACACTTGGATCATCAAGAATATCCTATAATAAAATGATCCAGAAGTAATTGGACTAATATCATGCATATCCTTGAAATAGGAAGCACTTGTATATTTCCCCATTGACTTATTATGGGGAGGTTACGAAATTGACCTGACCTTAGGTCACCGATATCAAAATTCCGAGATAAACGAATTGTAAGTACCAATCATCGTAGAACAACTCTGATTTTGCAATAACGCAAACATTCAGTGGTCACTTTGACAACTGCAAACATTTTGGAGGTGGGTCCCTTGAACCTGGTCTGATGACCTGACCTGAGATGACCCGAGGTATTTTGTTTTTGCAAAGTGTGCGAAATTGATGTCCTAACAGGTGTGCTAAAACCCGGCGGCGCGCATATCTGCGACCCGCCGTTTTTTCGCTATCTGCGAAAAACCTGGGGGGGGGGGGGGGGGTAGGGGGAAATCAACCCCCTGCAGTGCGTGGGTTAACATGAGTAGCTCATTGTGCTGCTGAGCCACGAACACGGCTTGCTTTTGTCACTCTTTTAAAAAGTGATTGTGCACACCAGAATCTTGCAGCATGGCAAATCAACCAATGAGCTAATATGGACCACAATAACAAGGGTTTAGCTAGCCAAATCGATGTCATTTCAATCATCGAACAAATTGATTACCCAAACAATACGCGACAATCATAGGCACGACGATAATACCTTGCAATCATTGCCGACGGTGCTCACCTTTCTCTGTTAAAGGCAAATTTCCACAAACCTTAAATCGACTTTTTTCAATATTACCAACCCCATTATAATATGCTTATTCGATGTTGTTTGCTTTCTCATATACAGTTTAGTTTACATGGTATTTCTGATATGATAAATACATTTGAAGAGGCTCTAACTTGAAATATTTGATTTACACCGAAAATGTTCGCTGTGGGGTATGCCCAACTAGCTGGCCGGTATTATCCGATTTCCAAATTTGGGATATCATGGTATAGAACCGTCTTCAGCTCACCATCCTAAAAAAATCGTCGATCCACATATCCTGAATACTGCTTTTCACAAATGAGACATTGGTGATGTCATTATATGGGTGGAACAATCAGCAAGGTGAATGGAATGTAATGTATGGAAAAGTTAGTTATTGAATGAAGTTAATGTAATTAATTATTAATTATTATTAATTAGTAAATTTATTAATTATATTTCATGTATTCTGTACGTTTTAGCACAGAGAGCTGAGGCAGTAATTTTTCCATACTGTCTCAGCCCTCCGTGTTTTATTTTCTGCACTATTTTATGTTTATTATTTTGGAAAAAGTGGTTAATTTATTTATTTTATTACAGCCAGACAAAACTATACAAAACTCCGAATGTTGAAAATATATGAACTACTAGCCGTTTTCACGAAGGATTATTGCACTGAAAAGTTGCTGAAAGATTCTGAAAGTCTTGAAAAACTACACAACTTTGACATGCAATTTTTGGCTAGAAATGTCCCTCATGATTTGTTAATATGTTGGTAACAATAAAATATGTTGACAAAATTGCGGTTTGGTGGTAATAAGAGAATAATGGTAAGTATTGAGATAATCTTCTTGAAACTTCCTGAATCTTCCTGAAACTTTCAGGAAGATTCTATCAATAATTATCTTGCTTATTACCACCAAACCGCAATGTTGTCAAATTATTTTATTCTTACCAACATATTACAAAATTATGTGGAACATTTCTAGCCAAAAATCGCATGTAAAAATTGAGTAGTTTTTCAAAACTTTCAGAATCTTTCAGAAACTTTTCAGTGCAATAATCCTTCGTGAAAACGGCTACTATGACAATTGTTTTCAAAAATTGAGGGTTGCAAGTTGCAACCACTAACTAGACCGTCGTTGGGTGCATGAGTTAACTGCTAATTTGTATACCATTGTATGCAATGTTAGTTGATTGTGAAGGATATTAGGGAATAATAATTATAGACAGAGTGAGTGCAAGAAGTATTTTCTAAACTATTTTGTCAAAAAGCAATACTAGATTTTGGTGGGAACCGAAATTCGTTACCAAGTACTTGAGAGTACCGGTCTTTTGAAGTGTGGAACGCTTGTCAACTTTAACAGGAAATATCTTTCGGTATGAATTTGTATATAATGCAATATGTGATCAATTTACAATATATTTTTGTCTGGTCTGTCATTTCAAGTAATAACTTCATTTGTGTGGGAAAATGTAAATATGTATCTCTAAGCTTTCTGGCTATCTCATCACCCTCTCCCTCTCCCTCTCCCTCTCCCTCTCCCTCTCCCTCTCCCTCTCCCTCTCCCTCTCCCTCTCCCTCTCCCTCTCCCTCTCCCTCTCCCTCTCCCTCTCCCTCTCCCTCTCCCTCTCCCTCTCCCTCTCCCTCTCCCTCTCCCTCTCCCTCTCCCTCTCCCTCTCCCTCTCCCTCTCCCTCTCCCTCTCCCTCCCTGCCTCCCTGCCTCCCTGCCTCCCTGCCTCCCTGCCTCCCTGCCTCCCTGCCTCCCTGCCTCCCTGCCTCCCTGCCTCCCTGTCTCCCTGCCTCCATCCCTCCCTCTCTATCCCTCTCTCCCTCTCTCTCCCTCTCGCCCTTTCGCCCTCTCTCCCTCATAATAATAAACCATCTCTCAGCAGCATTCGACGTGCTGCAGTAACCATGTCTCTCTGCACCGTGCTTTGAGGGGGGAGGGGGGGGGGGGGCATCACGTCGAATGCTGCTGTGAGCTGGTAACCATGTCTGCTGCACCTTTGATGTCTCATGCACCTTTGATGTCTCAGCTGCACCTTTGATGTCTCAGCTGCACCTTTGATGTCTCAGCTGCACCTTTGATGTCTCAGCTGTACCTTTGATGTATCAGCTGCACCTTTGATGTCTAAGCTGCACCTTTGATGTCTCCTGCACCTTTGATGTCTCAGCTGCACATGTGATGTCTCAGCTGCACATTTGATATCTCCTGCACCTTTGATGTCTCAGCTGCACCTTTGATGTATCAGCTGTACCTTTGATGCCTCAGCTGCACCTTTGATGTCTCAGCTGCACCTTTGATGTCTAAGCTCCACCTTTGATGGCTAAGCTGCACCTTTGATGTCTCAGCTGCACCTGTGATGTCTCAGCTGCCCTGTGATGTCTCAGCTGCACCTGTGATGTCTCAGCTGCACCTTTGATGTCTAAGCTGCACCTTTGATGTCTCAGCTGCACCTGTGATGTCTCAGCTGCACCTGTGATGTCTCAGCTGCACCTTTGATGTCTCAGAGCTGCACCTTTGATGTCTCAGCTGCACCTTTGATGTCTCAGCTGCACCTTTGATGTCTCAGCTACACCTTTGATGTCTCAGCTGCACCTTTGAAGTCTCAGCTGCACCTGTGATGTCTCAGCTGCACCTTTGATGTCTAAGCTGCACCTTTGATGTCTCAGCTGCACCTGTGATGTCTCAGCTGCACCTGTGATGTCTCAGCTGCACCTGTGATGTCTCAGCTGCACCTTTGATGTCTCAGCTGCACCTTTGATGTCTCAGCTGCACCTTTGATGTCTCAGAGCTGCACCTTTGATGTCTCAGCTGCACCTTTGATGTCTCAGCTGCACCTTTGATGTCTCAGCTGCAGCTTTGATGTCTCAGCTGCACCTTTGATGTCTCAGCTGCACCTTTGATGTCTCAGCTGCACCTTTGATGTCTCAGCTGCACCTTTGATGTCTCAGCTGCACCTTTGATGTTTCAGCTGCAGCTGTGAGTCGTGTCCGTCTATAAATGGTGTAGTGCTGCTGCTGGTGTGCTGTGAGTTTTCAGATAAACACTCCAAAGTGTGGGTTCCACTGTTCGTTTTTGGATCATCGTTAATACATGTGACCAGTCCGAATATGTTTGTGCAGTACAGCTTGCCAAATGCAACCAGTGATGTCGATGCTGTGCAGATGGTAAATGAAGAAGATAGGAAACACCAAAGGCCTCCTAATCCGGATCTTTGGATGCCGTACTAGGTTAACTTTACTGGATTATTAGATTAAATGTATTCAACAAATTGTATCTGATTGGGTAAACATTGTGTGTTGCGTTTCAATTTCACATGACTCGAATTCCATATTTTCCACTCACTCTACTTTATCGATTAGGTACAAACCATCATGGCAAGTGATTGATGATTACATACGAGGACAACATTACAAAGGGTATAGCAGCTGCCTTTTTTATGTATTTGTCAATCCTGTCTGGTAATCACCTATATTTAGTTGCAATCTGTCTTCACATGCAGGCTTCCATTAATGTCAAACCGTATCGCAGTCCAGCTCCAGCACAATCGTAATCGTATCAAAATCCATCAACCAGCGCAATAATACATCAAGTTGGGGTGGCCAATGGCTGCGGAGTTTACATGTTATTGTCTGTAATTTGTTAGGTGAAATGTGTGACAGAAATAAATACACGAATGAGTATTGAATCAGATTCAATAAAAGTGGCCCCTCCAAATCAACGCACGGTATTGGGTTTCATTTCGGTGACGTTGGGGGGGGGGGGGGGTCATTTCGGTGACGGTGACGTTTGGGGGGGGGGTCATTTCGGTGACGTTTGGGGGGGGGTTCATTTCGGTGACGTTTTTGGGGGGGGGAGAAATGTAATGCGTTATTAATCGGGCCGTATCGGCCGGATCATCATGATGTAAAAACCAACCAACTAACCAACTGTCGGCCCTGGCTGGCGACTTCTGCCCAGTAATGTTACAGATGCAATTACTTTCCAGAATTTCATAACGTCATAAGTACCTACAATTCGTATATCTCTGATTTTTTTTTTATATCGGTGACCTAAGATCGGGTCAATTTCGTTACCTCCCCATTATAATTCAATGGGGAAATATTCAAATGCTTCATATTCCGAGGATATGCATGATATCAGTCAAATTCCTTCTGTATCATGTTATCGTAGGCCATTCTTGATGATCCAGATGCAATTTTTGTTCAGTGATTCCTACAGGGTCAGGTGAGGTTATCCGAGGTCACCAACACCTTTGTGTCAATAACTCGACATAATGCAGATATGTAAGTGAAAACGGCACAAATGTGTTTGTATCGTCGAGGCACGTCTCCCAATATGCAACATGACCTACTTGGGTCACCACTTGACCTTGACCTGAGGTCAAATTTATAAGTTAACCTAACCTGTTCGCCATGAATATGATTCCCAGCGCCTTGACAAGACAGCCACGATGGCGTCAACATTATTGCCATATCTTCATTAGGTAAAACGTTTTTTGCGAAAAACAGTTTTGCCAAAAATAGTTTTTTTACGTTTGATGATCTCTGGAGTCTAAACCTGACCTGAGCTAAAATCTGAGGACAATATATCGAGTGCATTTTTCAAGAGCGTTCGATTGTTTTTTTTCTCGTTTGTTCCTAGCTATCATAGTTGCCGAGATATTTGGGGGTTTCTAGAGCGAAGTCCTGAAACTGGAAAATCTGACCTTTGATGACCTCTGGTGACCTCAAAATTGACCTGAGCGAAAACATTACTGAGGTAGTTTCCAAACGATTTTTGACGAGCTTTCGAACTGTTTTTCTTCTTCTCGGGGTTGTCTACGTCCCATAGAAGCCGAGTTCAAGGGGGAGGGGGCGTCGAAACGCCCCTCTCCAGCCTTGACCAGCCTTCTAAGGGTCCCTTCGAAAACTGGAGGGCCCCTGGACAAACCAGAGGGGCCCTGGCAAGTTTAAAATGTCCCTGTGCAGATCGGAGGGCCCCTGACCAGACCGAAAAGGGCACCTGGGCGGGTAAGAAGGGCCCCGGGGAACATGCCGAATTGGCCCCTAGCCAGCACGGAGGGGCCCCAGGGCAGGTAGGAGGGCCCCCTGAGCATGTTGGCAGGGCGACAAAGCAGCCAGCGCAATCCAACCAGAAGAGTCGCTGGGCAGATCGGAGGGGCTCCTGGGCAAGTCAGAGGGCCCCTGGCTAGACCGAAACGGTCCCTGGGCCGGTCGGAAGGGCCCTTGAACATGCCCGATGAGTTCTTAGCCAGATTGCAGGGGCCCCTGAGCATGTCGGCAGGGTGACAAAGCAGCCAGTTCGGTCCCTGGCCAGGTCGGAAGGACCTCTGAACAGTCCGAATGGGCCCGTTGACACACAGGAGGGGCTTATTGGAAGGTCAGAGGAGTCCCTGGTCAGACCGGAAGGGCCCAAAGCACGTAGAGATACCAGATGAAGATTAAATACAAAGAGGACTTACTCCACAAGATAAATATTAAAATCGGAGCTTTCCGGTATATTGTAACACCCTTCGTCAGCGTACAAGAGACATTCGGTAACATGTCATTGCTCGTCTTTAAGATGAGCAATGACATGTTACCGAATGCCTCTTAATCGCTAACTAAGGGTGTTACAATATACTCGCAAGCTCCGATTTTAATTTTAATTTTAGAGTAAGCCCTCTTTGTATTTAACATATATCACATTATCACCCACTCCACATCATGTCTTTTCGCGGATCCCAGATGAGTCCCTGAACAGGTCAAAAGGGCGTTGAAAAGGTCGGAGAAGCCACTAGACGATCTGAAGGGACCCTGAGCCTTTCAACAGTAAGAATGCAGTTGTCCAGAGAATACAACTCAAAATTTTTGCGCCGCTCCGCGGCGCAATTTAACTACAAATTGAATTATATGCGGGTGAGATTAAAAAAAACGGACCGTTTCTCGGTGCATTTATGTGTTATGTTGCTACTTCCCCATATAATTGGGCAAAATAGTTCACTTTATCATTTAACGCACTTTTAAATGCACAATAACATTTTTAGAGGTCCGCACCATAAGCAATGTGACGCATTGATGAGAATACATATCTAGGGCAGAAGACTAAAAAAATTCGCAATTTGTTTAAGGGTTCCAGGTCTTGAGCTTAAACAAAATATTCCAAGTTGGTATAGCTGATTCCAAATTGGTGTCGCTGGTTTCAAAGTTGATATGGCAGCTTGCTAACTCCAGGTCCTGAAAGTTGGTATGGCCTATGCCATACCTGTCATACTGCATTTTCCATCCTTGTAACGTGCTTTTTCATTCGTTTTGTTTGGACCTTTCAACGCTTGGGAAGGGGCCCTTTCAGCGCTCGGGATGGGGGGCCCTTTCGAGGCGCCGCCCCCCCCCCACCCTGGCCGAAATCCTGGCTACGTGTCTGGCTGCAGCGTTAATAAATTCCAAACAAACTACCCAGTCATAATAACAAACTGTATACAACTGTTTCTTATTTTTATGACATGTTGATCCATTCTGTTTCATCTGATATTGTTCATACCACTTCTTCGTACCACTTCTGGGAAGGACAATAATTGCAAAGCAATATCAGATACAATAGAACGAAACTAGCACTCTAATTGCAATAATATGAAGGCATTCTTAACCCGCGAGTTACTGGGGTGTATTTCATAACACGACTTACTGGGGGGGGGGGGTATTTTTTGCCCCCCCCCCTCGGATCTCCGGAACTTCTGGACCGAATGTAAAAAGTCAAACGGCATTTGATAGCCCTGGGAAATTTATCGAGGGAAACATAATATTGTTGACCTCGGGGTCACCGATGACGTCACAGGTCAGGTCAAGTACAAATTGTTTGACCGTGTCAAAAGGTCTCGATGGATGGAATTGTCGCGCAAAATTGCGATATTAAACGCATAAGCTGTCGATAAATCGGTATGATTCGTGTGTCTGACACTTCTAAGTACCTTTCTAAGCTGTTTATGACCTTGGGTCAGGTCAAGGTCATCCGAGGTCACGAGGTCAAACTGCAGATTACGGTCATTAGGCGTTGTAACACATGTTATGTTTTTTTTTCGTCTAGAACGCGTAAAATGGCATTATAATTATGTAAATTAGAACATTGTTTGTTCCATATAAATAGAAGTAAAAAGCAAAAATGGAAATGTGTTTTTGTATGCATAGTAATGCTGTGAGAGGTGGTCGATTTGTGTCATTTAAAGGTCATAACTCAGTCATTTTTGAAGATATCGACTTCAAATTTGGTACACATATTCACCGCACACGTCTCGATCACATATATTCCGGTTTTTGGATAATATTGATTTTTTTTCTTGAAAATTTTGTTTAAAAAAAAATGTATTTGGATTTATCAAAATTTTGAATAAAAAAACTCAAACATCTGAGATAGCAGTTCGATAGCCCGGTCTATTGTTATTAATTTGATTTAAAACAATTGAGTTTATCTCAAACATCGTACCTTTGACAGCGTTTTCCGCAAACCATTATTTTGCAACAAAAACCGAAGAACATGACGTCACACTGACGTCTTTCCCGGTTGACCTATCATAAACTCATATTTTTCCTTTTGCCAACATATGTATAATTGATGTGAGAGAAGGTACTGCAAGTTTGGTGACGACACCGGTGTTCGTTTAGGAGTTATTGCAAAATAACGGGAAGGGGGGGGGGGGCCTCCCCCAGTAACTCGCGGGTTAATGGGTTTGATGGCGCACCCCACACCATCAAGGATCTGCAAGATCCCACAACTTTCCAACAACAACAAAAAACAGGATCCACAGGATCCAGCGACACATTTCCTCCAAAGATCCAGGATCAACAGGATCCAGCGATACATTGTCTAAACAAGAGCCAGGATCCACAGGATCTCTCGACAAAATGAAACAAAAGATCCAGGATCCACAGGATCTCTCGTCAAAATGAAAGCAAAAGATCCAGGATCCAACAAGATCCCAGAACTTGGATCCTAGGGATCCTGGATCCCGATTTTTTTTATCTTGGCACATGTCTGGTCTCAGGATCGTTATATTTGTAGCCCTATGCAATGTCACCAAATTTGATTGAGCTTCAACATGGACGAAATTGACGACACATGAAGGAAAATATCTACACGGAGTACATTTTCCCCAGAGAAAGGTTGCTGGGATAGGGGGTACTGTACCCCGCTATCTGAAGATAGGGGGATGCGTCCCCCGCGGTGGCGCCGCCCTTGGTAAGAGTGGAATCTTGAGTTAAAAAATACGAATATGACTTTGGTTTGGATCACAGATGGATATCTGTGGAGAAAAGGTTAGCTTCTCTTTGTATGACTCGTGACATCATACAACACTAGCGGCTGGACCTGACCTGGCTCTGGCTACGCCTGCCACCTACTACGGTCTCTGACAAGGGCCGCCGCGCCGCGCGAGTTAAATGGAATAGATCACCTTTCACATGGGGTTTTTGAACTGAGATGGCAGATTTGTAGAGCAGATCGCAAAATTGGTTGTGGTGAAATAATTAACTCACTACGCTAAGTAATTTCGACACAGGACTAGTGGGCCCCTTGTAGAAGACTCTGTTTCGGGGCGGTTTTGGGGCACGAAACTTCGCCGGTAGTATGACGTCATACCTACTGACGTCAGAATTGAGTCATACGCAGATTCTGCTGCAAACTAGCCGTAACCATGGCAAGGGCTGATCCAGCCGGCCGTATTGTGTGGCTGTGGGTGTGGGTGTGGGTGTGGGTGTGGGTGTGGGTGTGGGTGTGAGTGTGAGTGTGAGTGTGAGTGTGAGTGTGAGTGTGAGTGTGAGTGTGAGTGTGAGTGTGAGTGTGAGTGTGAGTGTGAGTGTGAGTGTGAGTGTGAGTGTGAGTGTGGGTGGGTGTGGGTGTGGGTGTGGGTGTGGATGTGGATGTGGATGTGGATGTGGATGTGGGGGGGGGGGGGGGGGGGAGGGCAACCAGTTTGAGCGAATCTTATCTAGGTACCCCCATTTTCGAAAATCTTCCCGGATTTGGTCCACTTTATTTTGCAACCACACGATTTCTAATGAGTTCTGTTTTTTTTTTAAAGCTTTTCGACCTTTTGGGATATCGAAAAAGGTGTGCCTATGTTTTCGTTCCCGACTGCAGGGGGAAACAAACATGACAAATGTGTGCTGAATCAAGCCGGCTTGCCGGCTTTGCCCTTAAAGGAAATAGTTCACCCTTCGGAAAATTTTCAGAACACGATTTTATTATATTTTTTTCATACAGTTTCTTTTTTTCTTTTCAAAAATGGTCCTACATCGCGCCAATTCAGGGCAAGAAGGTCGTAAATTATTATTTTTATGGTGTGCGTTATTGGTCTGCGCATGCTCAGACCAGTGCTGGCACTCTCAGACGGTACGGTATATCATATATGCGCCGCATTCCTTCGCCAAAAAGTCAAATATCTTCGGCTGGAGAGTCTTTTCAGCCAAGAAAAGTTCCAGATAAGGATTTCTCAACACGGGCTACAAAACTGCTATTTCAGTTCAAAATCCCATGTTGAAGGTGAACTATTTCCTTTAAGAGCAAGGACGGATCCATCCGTTCGTCTTCGGGGCCAACTACTTTTTGCTACAGGGTTCGACGACCCCTTGCAAAAAAAACAAGAGTATCTTAGATTTGAACAGTTTTTTT
>JAXIVJ010002465.1:85000-102500 GCA_036785665.1 Chirona hameri
GCCAGCCAGCCAGCCAGCCAGCCAGCCAGCCAGCCAGCCAGCCAGCCAGCCAGCCAGCCAGCCAGCCAGCCAGCCAGCCAGCCAGCCAGCCAGCCAGCCAGCCAGCCAGCCAGCCAGCCAGCCAGCCAGCCAGCCAGCCAGCCAGCCAGCCAGCCAGCCAGCCAGCCAGCCAGCCAGCCAGCCAGCCAGCCAGCCAGCCAGCCAGCCAGCCAGCCAGCCAGCCAGCCAGCCAGCCAGCCAGCCAGCCAGCCAGCCAGCCAGCCAGCCAGCCAGCCAGCCAGCCAGCCAGCCAGCCAGCCAGCCAGCCAGCCAGCCAGCCAGCCAGCCAGCCAGCCAGCAGCCAGCCAGCCAGCCAGCCAGCCAGCCAGCCAGCCAGCCAGCCAGCCAGCCAGCCAGCCAGCCAGCCAGCCAGCCAGCCAGCCAGCCAGCCAGCCAGCCAGCCAGCCAGCCAGCCAGCCAGCCAGCCAGCCAGCCAGCCAGCCAGCCAGCCAGCCAGCCAGCCAGCCAGCCAGCCAGCCAGCCAGCCAGCCAGCCAGCCAGCCAGCCAGCCAGCCAGCCAGCCAGCCAGCCAGCCAGCCAGCCAGCCAGCCAGCCAGCCAGCCAGCCAGCCAGCCAGCCAGCCAGCCAGCCAGCCAGCCAGCCAGCCAGCCAGCCAGCCAGCCAGCCAGCCAGCCAGCCAGCCAGCCAGCCAGCCAGCCAGCCAGCCAGCCAGCCAGCCAGCCAGCCAGCCAGCCAGCCAGCCAGCCAGCCAGCCAGCCAGCCAGCCAGCCAGCCAGCCAGCCAGCCAGCCAGCCAGCCAGCCAGCCAGCCAGCCAGCCAGCCAGCCAGCCAGCCAGCCAGCCAGCCAGCCAGCCAGCCAGCCAGCCAGCCAGCCAGCCAGCCAGCCAGCCAGCCAGCCAGCCAGCCAGCCAGCCAGCCAGCCAGCCAGCCAGCCAGCCAGCCAGCCAGCCAGCCAGCCAGCCAGCCAGCCAGCCAGCCAGCCAGCCAGCCAGCCAGCCAGCCAGCCAGCCAGCCAGCCAGCCAGCCAGCCAGCCAGCCAGCCAGCCAGCCAGCCAGCCAGCCAGCCAGCCAGCCAGCCAGCCAGCCAGCCAGCCAGCCAGCCAGCCAGCCAGCCAGCCAGCCAGCCAGCCAGCCAGCCAGCCAGCCAGCCAGCCAGCCAGCCAGCCAGCCAGCCAGCCAGCCAGCCAGCCAGCCAGCCAGCCAGCCAGCCAGCCAGCCAGCCAGCCAGCCAGCCAGCCAGCCAGCCAGCCAGCCAGACAGACAGACAGACAGACAGACAGACAGACAGACAGACAGACAGACAGACAGACAGACAGACAGACAGACAGACAGACAGACAGACAGACAGACAGACAGACAGACAGACAGACAGACAGACAGACAGACAGACAGACAGACAGACAGACAGACAGACAGACAGACAGACAGACAGACAGACAGACAGACAGACAGACAGACAGACAGACAGACAGACAGACAGACAGACAGACAGACAGACAGACAGACAGACAGACAGACAGACAGACAGACAGACAGACAGACAGACAGACAGACAGACAGACAGACAGACAGACAGACAGACAGACAGACAGACAGACAGACAGACAGACAGACAGACAGACAGACAGACAGACAGACAGACAGACAGACAGACAGACAGACAGACAGACAGACAGACAGACAGACAGACAGACAGACAGACAGACAGACAGACAGACAGACAGACAGACAGACAGACAGACAGACAGACAGACAGACAGACAGACAGACAGACAGACAGACAGACAGACAGACAGACAGACAGACAGACAGACAGACAGACACACACACAGACAGACAGACACACAGACACACAGACAGACACACAGACACACAGACACACAGACACACAGACACACAGACACACAGACACACAGACACACAGACACACAGACACACAGACACACAGACACACAGACACACAGACACACAGACACACAGACACACAGACACACAGACACACAGACGCACAGACGCACAGACGCACAGACGCACAGACGCACAGACGCACAGACGCACAGACGCACAGACGCACAGACGCACAGACGCACAGACGCACAGACGCACAGACGCACAGACGCACAGACGCACAGACGCACAGACGCACAGACGCACAGACGCACAGACGCACAGACGCACAGACGCACAGACGCACAGACGCACAGACGCACAGACGCACAGACGCACAGACGCACAGACGCACAGACGCACAGACACACAGACACACAGACACACAGACACACAGACACACAGACACACAGACACACAGACACACAGACACACAGACACACAGACACACAGACACACAGACACACAGACACACAGACACACAGACACACAGACACACAGACACACAGACACACAGACACACAGACACACAGACACACAGACACACAGACACACAGACACACAGACACACAGACACACAGACACACAGACACACAGACACACAGACACACAGACACACAGACACACAGACACACAGACACACAGACACACAGACACACAGACACACAGACACACAGACACACAGACACACAGACACACAGACACACAGACACACAGACACACAGACACACAGACACACAGACACACAGACACACAGACACACAGACACACAGACACACAGACACACAGACACACAGACACACAGACACACAGACACACAGACACACAGACACACAGACACACAGACACACAGACACACAGACACACAGACACACAGACACACAGACACACAGACACACAGACACACAGACACACAGACACACAGACACACAGACACACAGACACACAGACACACAGACACACAGACACACAGACACACAGACACACAGACACACAGACACACAGACACACAGACACACAGACACACAGACACACAGACACACAGACACACAGACACACAGACACACAGACACACAGACACACAGACACACAGACACACAGACACACAGACACACAGACACACAGACACACAGACACACAGACACACAGACACACAGACACACAGACACACAGACACACAGACACACAGACACACAGACACACAGACACACAGACACACAGACACACAGACACACAGACACACAGACACACAGACACACAGACACACAGACACACAGACACACAGACACACAGACACACAGACACACAGACACACAGACACACAGACACACAGACACACAGACACACAGACACACAGACACACAGACACACAGACACACAGACACACAGACACACAGACACACAGACACACAGACACACAGACACACAGACACACAGACACACAGACACACAGACACACAGACACACAGACACACAGACACACAGACACACAGACACACAGACACACAGACACACAGACACACAGACACACAGACACACAGACACACAGACACACAGACACACAGACACACAGACACACAGACACACACACCAGACACACAGACACACAGACACACAGACACACAGACACACAGACACACAGACACACAGACACACAGACACACAGACACACAGACACACAGACACACAGACACACAGACACACAGACACACAGACACACAGACACACAGACACACAGACACACAGACACACAGACACACAGACACACAGACACACAGACACACAGACACACAGACACACAGACACACAGACACACAGACACACAGACACACAGACACACAGACACACAGACACACAGACACACAGACACACAGACACACAGACACACAGACACACAGACACACAGACACACAGACACACAGCCACACAGCCACACAGCCACACAGCCACACAGCCACACAGCCACACAGCCACACAGCCACACAGCCACACAGCCACACAGCCACACAGCCACACAGCCACACAGCCACACAGCCACACAGCCACACAGCCACACAGCCACACAGCCACACAGCCACACAGCCACACAGCCACACAGCCACACAGCCACACAGCCACACAGCCACACAGCCACACAGCCACACAGCCACACAGCCACACAGCCACACAGCCACACAGCCACACAGCCACACAGCCCACAGCCACACAGCCACACAGCCACACAGCCACACAGCCACACAGCCCACAGCCACACAGCCACACAGCCACACAGCCACACAGCCACACAGCCACACAGCCACACAGCCACACAGCCACACAGCCACACAGCCACACAGCCACACAGCCACACAGCACAACACACAGCCACACAGCCACACAGCCACACAGCCACACAGCCACACAGCCACACAGCCACACAGCCACACAGCCACACAGCCACACAGCCACACAGCCACACAGCCACACAGCCACACAGCCACACAGCCACACAGCCACACAGCCACACAGCCCACAGCACACAGCCACACAGCCACACAGCCACACAGCCACACAGCCACACAGCCACACAGCCACACAGCCACACAGCCACACAGCCACACAGCCACACAGCCACACAGCCACACAGCCACACAGCCACACAGCCACACAGCCACACAGCCACACAGCCACACAGCCACACAGCCACACAGCCACACAGCCACACAGCCACACAGCCACACAGCCACACAGCCACACAGCACACAGCCACACAGCCACACAGCCACACAGCCCACACAGCCACACAGCCACACAGCCACACAGCCACACAGCCACACAGCCACACAGCCACACAGCCACACAGCCACACAGCCACACAGCCACCACCAGCCACCCAGCCACCCAGCCACCCAGCCACCCAGCCACCCAGCCACCCAGCCACCCAGCCACCCAGCCACCCAGCCACCCAGCCACCCAGCACCCAGCCACCCAGCCACCCAGCCACCCAGCCACCCAGCACACCCAGCCACCCAGCACCACCACCCAGCCACCCCAGCCCACCCAGCCACCCACAGCCACCCAGCCACCCAGCCACCCAGCCACCCAGCCACCCAGCCACCCAGCCACCCAGCCACCCAGCCACCCAGCCACCCAGCCACCCAGCCACCCCAGCCACCCAGCCACCCAGCCACCCAGCCACCCAGCCACCCAGCACCCAGCCACCCAGCCACCCAGCCACCCAGCCACCCAGCCACCCAGCCACCCAGCCACCCAGCCACCCAGCCACCCAGCCACCCAGCCACCCAGCCACCCAGCCACCCAGCCACCCAGCCACCCAGCCACCCAGCCACCCAGCCACCCAGCCACCAGCCACCCAGCCACCCAGCCACCCAGCCACCCCAGCCACCCAGCCACCCAGCCACCCTGCCACCCAGCCACCCAGCCACCCAGCCACCCAGCCACCCAGCCACCCAGCCACCCAGCCACCCAGCCACCCAGCCACCCAGCCACCCAGCCACCCAGCCACCCAGCCACCCAGCCACCCAGCCACCCAGCCACCCAGCACCCAGCCACCCCAGGCCACCCAGCCACCAGCCACCCAGCCACCCAGCCACCAGCCACCCAGCCACCCAGCCACCCAGCCACCCAGCCACCCAGCCACCCAGCCACCCAGCCACCCAGCCACCCAGCCACCCAGCCACCAGCACCCAGCCACCCAGCCACCCAGCCACCCAGCCACCCAGCCACCCAGCCACCCAGCCACCCAGCCACCCAGCCACCCAGCCACCCAGCCACCCAGCCACCCAGCCACCCAGCCACCCAGCCACCCCAGCCACCCAGCCACCCAGCCACCCAGGCCACCCAGCCACCCAGCCACCCAGCCACCCAGCCACCCAGCCACCCAGCCACCCAGCCACCCAGCCACCCAGCCACCAGCCACCCAGCCACCCAGCCACCCAGCCACCCAGCCACCCAGCCACCCAGCCACCCAGCCACCCAGCCACCCAGCCACCAGCCACCCAGCCACCCACCACCCAGCCACCCAGCCACCCAGCCACCCCAGCCACCCAGCCACCCAGCCACCCAGCCACCCAGCACCCAGCCACCCAGCCACCCAGCCACCCAGCCACCCAGCCACCCAGCCACCCAGGCCACCCAGCCACCCAGCCACCCAGCCCACCCAGCCACCCAGCCACCCAGCCACCCAGCCACCCAGCCACCCAGCCACCCAGCCACCCAGCCACCCAGCCACCCAGCCACCCAGCCACCCAGCCACCCAGCCACCCAGCACCCAGCCACCCAGCCACCCAGCCACCCAGCCACCCAGCCACCCAGCCACCCAGCCACCCAGCCACCCAGCCACCCAGCCACCCAGCCACCCAGCCACCCAGCCACCCAGCCACCCAGCCACCCAGCCACCCAGCCACCCAGCCACCCAGCCACCCAGCCACCCAGCACCCAGCCACCCAGCCACCCAGCCACCCAGCCACCCAGCCACCCAGCCACCCAGCCACCCAGCCACCCAGGCCACCCAGCCACCCAGCCACCCAGCCACCCAGCCACCCAGCCACCCAGCCACCCAGCCACCCAGCCACCCAGCCACCCAGCCACCCAGCCACACAGCCACACAGCCACACAGCCACACAGCCACACAGCCACACAGCCACACAGCCACACAGCCACACAGCCACACAGACACACAGACACACCAGACACACAGAGGGCAAGGCGCGTGAAGAGGGCAAGGCGCCTGAAGAGGGCAAGGCGCCTGAAGAGGGCAAGGCGCCTGAATATGGCGGCCGCCACGGCTCGGTGCTCCGTGATTTTTTAGGCTGTTGCAGCGTCACCAGGTGATCCACAGTGCTACAAGTTGGCTTACAGCTGCATAAGAACAGTAAGAGGCATGTGGCATACTTATTTTGGCTACTTTTCTTGAGTGAAGTGATTTTTCAACTCTGGCTCTGTGTCGTGTCGAGACACCTAAGGACGTCACACGCTGCTATTTTCGCCACTCTACCGATTCTGGAAGAGGTGGATCGGCTGTTCCGCCAATCAGCGACAGGCAAGGGTTTTTCTACCGCGTCCCGGTTTCGCCGAGGAGGAGGAGCCTCGGCCCCAACCAGTTGCGACGAGTCACCACCAGCCGGCGCTTCGGTAGTGGCTGGCAATGGCGGAGGCAGGCACCGCAGAGGCAGGCGGGCGGGGAGGCGTTTGCGGTGGCGTAGAGCTGGGCCATCCGAGCTGCAACTCGACCTACCACCAGCAGAGTACAGCAGCCCTCTGGTCACGATACCCCTGGTCGGAGAAGCTGAGTCCGCCCCTGCCAGCCCCGCACCGCCCCAGCCCCAGTCCCAGCCGCAGCCGCCGGCCGCCGCCGACCGCCTGGCGCCGCTCGCAGCGGAGACCGACCCCGCCAGCCCTCGGCGCATTCCAGTGACCGTAGGGTACCGCCCGCGGCCGCCCGGGCCGAGGGAGGACGCCGTGACACCACGCACGGCGGCGGCTGCCTCCACTGGGCGTCGGGATGCGGGGGAGACCATGTCGGCCGGTGGCCGCGACCGCTGCCTCGTGCTGCCGGAGCGGCTCACCGTCCGTCAGACCGCCACCGCCACGGAGAGACGAGCAGCCGCCGGCGGGAGTGGCACAGCGAGGACGGCCAACGTCACTGGTAGCGGTGTCAAACTGGAACTTCTTAATGTGCAGTCGCTGCTCCCGAAATTAGCAGACATTAGAGCAGAAGTCAGTCAAAAGCGACCAGAAGTGTTGTGTTTCACTGAAACGAACTTAAAGCAAACCACTCCGAACCGTTACATTGAAATAGAAGATTACCGAGTGTTTAGATGTGACCGCGTCAGGGGCAAGAAGAAATCTGGTGGGGGAGTTGTAATTTACGTGAGAAACGATTTGCAAGCAGAAACTGTCAAAGTGGTGGCCTCATCAGATCAGACTCAAGTTGAAGCATTATGGATTAAGGTTAAATTCGATAAGAGAAAGGCAGTGTTAATAAGTTGTATGTACCGTCCACCATCAACCGTGCATTCTCAAGTGCATGCGGACTTTAACGACATTGAGGAACAGTTGCAGAGTGTCATTGCTCAGTATCCGTCACAGCGCATTGTGGTGACAGGTGATCTCAACGCCGATGCACAGACGAACCCGACGGCCAACGCTAGATTGATTGAGCTCGAGAGATATGGTTTGAAATGTATTGTTAGGGAACCAACTTTCTACTGTGGTGATCACCGATCTATACTTGATGTGATTTTGGTGTCTGAAGCAATTCACAATGCCCAAGTGCCGCCATCGTGTACTGTGGAACGCTGTGATCACGCTAGCCATCATTATCGTGTAAATGTTGTGATTACTGTACCGAGAGATAGGTCGAAAGCGCTGTATAGGACAGGTCGAGCCTGGAAATCGTTCGACAGTGATGCATTCTTGGCAGATGTAGCAGCGACTGAATGGAGCACTGTAGTCAATGCAGATGACGATTGTGAGAGGCAGTGGTTGTCATTCGCGTCCAGTTTGAATGAATTGCTCGATGTGCACGCTCCGATTCGACGATATCGAGTGCATAATCCCAGGGGCCCGCATGTTTCACCAGATACATTAGATCTCATGGCTCAGAGAAGACGTGCAAGGGAAAACAACGATCCGGCATACAAGCATATTAATTTAGTGACGAAACGAGCTATAAGAGCAGATTGTAGGCAAAATTTAGAAGATCGTATCAGAAATTCAGCACCTTCAGACTTATACCGGCAGCTGAAGCCGGTCATCGCCCCAAAGCGGGGACCGACAACAGAACCGTCAAATTTAACTCCGAACGAACTCAACCAGTACTTTACGACAATCGGCTTGGAAACGCGCGACAAAGTCGCAGCGGACTTCGCGCAGTCAGCTCGCGAACGTTTAAATCCAAGATTACCTAGAGTAAATACCGGGAAATTGCGGATTTCTCCAGTAACTCTGTTGCAACTGCGAAAGACTCTGTTTTCGGTTCCAAATAAGAATTCATGCGTAGAGGGAGACATTCCAGTTAAAATTTTGAAACTATGTTTTCCAGCTGTAGGTCGCTATCTGCTGCGGATCATCAATAAGAGTTTCATAACAGGCACTGTTCCAGAAAGCTGGAAACGGGCCACAGTCATTCCGCTTCATAAGAAGGGTGATCCCAGCATAGCATCAAATTTCAGGCCGGTCACTAACATTCCAACAATAACTAAAGTAGTTGAAAAACTTGTTCTAAATCAGCTGACCAATTATTTGAATAGAGAACATTTATACAGTAACGATCAACATGGCTTTCGAGAAAATCATTCCACTTGTACCGCGCTTTTATCAGTGACTGACGAGATTCTGAAAGGCATGGATCGGTCAGAGATTTGTTTGTTGACGCTTATCGATTTAAGTCGATGTTTCGATGTGATCGACCATAAAACGTTGCTAAATAAACTAGAATTATTACAGATTAGTTCAGATTGGTTTGAAAGCTATCTTAGCGGACATGTTCAGCAGGTAAAAGTAGGTGAAACGTTTTCGGACTCTCTCCCAATCAACATTGGAACGTTTCAAGGGTCATGTCTGGGACCGTTGCTCTATAACGTAGCTAGCAACGACTTGCCGTGCTATATCCCCGACGAAATTAATGGATTTAAAATTATTAAAGCCCGTTATGCAGATGATAGTCAAATTGGTATTGTCGGTCCCCGGAGCCGTTTAGAAGAGATGAAAAGGAGCCTCGAAGAGGTTCTTGATACAATGACCACATGGTTTCAGCAGAACGGTATGCTGGTAAACGCCAGTAAAACGGAATTGATTGTGTGCGGCGACAGGCGGCAAGTGTCGCGTCTAGAAAGTGAAACGTCTATAAATTTTATGGGAGAGATACTCCATTCTAAGACTAGTGTCAGAAATCTGGGTGTAACCATGGATCGTTTTCTGTCGTGGGAGCAACACGTGCAGCAAATAGCGGATCGTTGTTTTGGAATTCTTGTAGGTCTTCTTCATGCCAAGCAGGTGCTGCCTATAGGGACACTACCCAGGTTAATCGATGCAATGGTTTTTTCTCATGTCAGGTACTGTGTGCAAGTGTATGGTGGGACCAGTGTTACGGGGATAGGTAAAATTCAAAAGATATTTAATTTTGCGGCAAGAGTAATCTCAGGACGTAGGAAATATGATCACATCTCGGACGTGTTGAAGCAGTGTGATTGGCTAGGGGCAGCACGGTTTATTGAGTATTGTGACATGAGCATGCTACACAAGATTGTTACCACCGGTGAGCCTTCTATGTTGGCTAGTCAGTTCACTTTGAATCGAGACGTGGTGGGCCGTCGTACCCGACAGTCAGACCAGCTGGCATTGCCCAAACCCAGAACGAATCACGGGAAGCGAAATTTTGTGTATCGATCTGCGGCGCTGCTCAACAGTCATTTTGGTTCTAATGTTACGGATGTCCTCACTTCGTCCACAAGACTGGCAAAGAAAATGTTTAGAGAGCATTGCGCGGCTGCCGAAAGTAATACCTAGGCGCCAGTGTCTTCTATGGTAGCGTTTTTACACATGCTTTTAAATGCTTTTTAAATGACAAAGCGTAAGCTGCAATATGTACTTACCATGTATGACAATGACCCTGTAATAGCCCATGATGTGTGGAAATGGTCAGCTGATGTCGAAATACAAATACAAATACAGACACACAGACACACAGACACACAGACACACAGACACACAGACACACAGACACACAGACACACAGACACACAGACACACAGACACACAGACACACAGACACACAGACACACAGACACACAGACACACAGACACACAGACACACAGACACACAGACACACAGACACACAGACACACAGACACACAGACACACAGACACACAGACACACAGACACACAGACACACAGACACACAGACACACAGACACACAGACACACAGACACACAGACACACAGACACACAGACACACAGACACACAGACACACAGACACACAGACACACAGACACACAGACACACAGACACACAGACACACAGACACACAGACACACAGACACACAGACACACAGACACACAGACACACAGACACACAGACACACAGACACACAGACACACAGACACACAGACACACAGACACACAGACACACAGACACACAGACACACAGACACACAGACACACAGACACACAGACACACAGACACACAGACACACAGACACACAGACACACAGACACACAGACACACAGACACACAGACACACAGACACACAGACACACAGACACACAGACACACAGACACACAGACACACAGACACACAGACACACAGACACACAGACACACAGACACACAGACACACAGACACACAGACACACAGACACACAGACACACAGACACACAGACACACAGACACACAGACACACAGACACACAGACACACAGACACACAGACACACAGACACACAGACACACAGACACACAGACACACAGACACACAGACACACAGACACACAGACACACAGACACACAGACACACAGACACACAGACACACAGACACACAGACACACAGACACACAGACACACAGACACACAGACACACAGACACACAGACACACAGACACACAGACACACAGACACACAGACACACAGACACACAGACACACAGACACACAGACACACAGACACACAGACACACAGACACACAGACACACAGACACACAGACACACAGACACACAGACACACAGACACACAGACACACAGACACACAGACACACAGACACACAGACACACAGACACACAGACACACAGACACACAGACACACAGACACACAGACACACAGACACACAGACACACAGACACACAGACACACAGACACACAGACACACAGACACACAGACACACAGACACACAGACACACAGACACACAGACACACAGACACACAGACACACAGACACACAGACACACAGACACACAGACACACAGACACACAGACACACAGACACACAGACACACAGACACACAGACACACAGACACACAGACACACAGACACACAGACACACAGACACACAGACACACAGACACACAGACACACAGACACACAGACACACAGACACACAGACACACAGACACACAGACACACAGACACACAGACACACAGACACACAGACACACAGACACACAGACACACAGACACACAGACACACAGACACACAGACACACAGACACACAGACACACAGACACACAGACACACAGACACACAGACACACAGACACACAGACACACAGACACACAGACACACAGACACACAGACACACAGACACACAGACACACAGACACACAGACACACAGACACACAGACACACAGACACACAGACACACAGACACACAGACACACAGACACACAGACACACAGACACACAGACACACAGACACACAGACACACAGACACACAGACACACAGACACACAGACACACAGACACACAGACACACAGACACACAGACACACAGACACACAGACACACAGACACACAGACACACAGACACACAGACACACAGACACACAGACACACAGACACACAGACACACAGACACACAGACACACAGACACACAGACACACAGACACACAGACACACAGACACACAGACACACAGACACACAGACACACAGACACACAGACACACAGACACACAGACACACAGACACACAGACACACAGACACACAGACACACAGACACACAGACACACAGACACACAGACACACAGACACACAGACACACAGACACACAGACACACAGACACACAGACACACAGACACACAGACACACAGACACACAGACACACAGACACACAGACACACAGACACACAGACACACAGACACACAGACACACAGACACACAGACACACAGACACACAGACACACAGACACACAGACACACAGACACACAGACACACAGACACACAGACACACAGACACACAGACACACAGACACACAGACACACAGACACACAGACACACAGACACACAGACACACAGACACACAGACACACAGACACACAGACACACAGACACACAGACACACAGACACACAGACACACAGACACACAGACACACAGACACACAGACACACAGACACACAGACACACAGACACACAGACACACAGACACACAGACACACAGACACACAGACACACAGACACACAGACACACAGACACACAGACACACAGACACACAGACACACAGACACACAGACACACAGACACACAGACACACAGACACACAGACACACAGACACACAGACACACAGACACACAGACACACAGACACACAGACACACAGACACACAGACACACAGACACACAGACACACAGACACACAGACACACAGACACACAGACACACAGACACACAGACACACAGACACACAGACACACAGACACACAGACACACAGACACACAGACACACAGACACACAGACACACAGACACACAGACACACAGACACACAGACACACAGACACACAGACACACAGACACACAGACACACAGCCACACAGCCACACAGCCACACAGCCACACAGCCACACAGCCACACAGCCACACAGCCACACAGCCACACAGCCACACAGCCACACAGCCACACAGCCACACAGCCACACAGCCACACAGCCACACAGCCACACAGCCACACAGCCACACAGCCACACAGCCACACAGCCACACAGCCACACAGCCACACAGCCACACAGCCACACAGCCACACAGCCACACAGCCACACAGCCACACAGCCACACAGCCACACAGCCACACAGCCACACAGCCACACAGCCACACAGCCACACAGCCACACAGCCACACAGCCACACAGCCACACAGCCACACAGCCACACAGCCACACAGCCACACAGCCACACAGCCACACAGCCACACAGGACACACAGACACACAGACACACAGACACACAGACACACAGACACACAGACACACAGACACACAGACACACAGACACACAGACACACAGACACACAGACACACAGACACACAGACACACAGACACACAGACACACAGACACACAGACACACAGACACACAGACACACAGACACACAGACACACAGACACACAGACACACAGACACACAGACACACAGACACACAGACACACAGACACACAGACACACAGACACACAGACACACAGACACACAGACACACAGACACACAGACACACAGACACACAGACACACAGACACACAGACACACAGACACACAGACACACAGACACACAGACACACAGACACACAGACACACAGACACACAGACACACAGACACACAGACACACAGACACACAGACACACAGACACACAGACACACAGACACACAGACACACAGACACACAGACACACAGACACACAGACACACAGACACACAGACACACAGACACACAGACACACAGACACACAGACACACAGACACACAGACACACAGACACACAGACACACAGACACACAGACACACAGACACACAGACACACAGACACACAGACACACAGACACACAGACACACAGACACACAGACACACAGACACACAGACACACAGACACACAGACACACAGACACACAGACACACAGACACACAGACACACAGACACACAGACACACAGACACACAGACACACAGACACACAGACACACAGACACACAGACACACAGACACACAGACACACAGACACACAGACACACAGACACACAGACACACAGACACACAGACACACAGACACACAGACACACAGACACACAGACACACAGACACACAGACACACAGACACACAGACACACAGACACACAGACACACAGACACACAGACACACAGACACACAGACACACAGACACACAGACACACAGACACACAGACACACAGACACACAGACACACAGACACACAGACACACAGACACACAGACACACAGACACACAGACACACAGACACACAGACACACAGACACACAGACACACAGACACACAGACACACAGACACACAGACACACAGACACACAGACACACAGACACACAGACACACAGACACACAGACACACAGACACACAGACACACAGACACACAGACACACAGACACACAGACACACAGACACACAGACACACAGACACACAGACACACAGACACACAGACACACAGACACACAGACACACAGACACACAGACACACAGACACACAGACACACAGACACACAGACACACAGACACACAGACACACAGACACACAGACACACAGACACACAGACACACAGACACACAGACACACAGACACACAGACACACAGACACACAGACACACAGACACACAGACACACAGACACACAGACACACAGACACACAGACACACAGACACACAGACACACAGACACACAGACACACAGACACACAGACACACAGACACACAGACACACAGACACACAGACACACAGACACACAGACACACAGACACACAGACACACAGACACACAGACACACAGACACACAGACACACAGACACACAGACACACAGACACACAGACACACAGACACACAGACACACAGACACACAGACACACAGACACACAGACACACAGACACACAGACACACAGACACACAGACACACAGACACACAGACACACAGACACACAGACACACAGACACACAGACACACAGACACACAGACACACAGACACACAGACACACAGACACACAGACACACAGACACACAGACACACAGACACACAGACACACAGACACACAGACACACAGACACACAGACACACAGACACACAGACACACAGACACACAGACACACAGACACACAGACACACAGACACACAGACACACAGACACACAGACACACAGACACACAGACACACAGACACACAGACACACAGACACACAGACACACAGACACACAGACACACAGACACACAGACACACAGACACACAGACACACAGACACACAGACACACAGACACACAGACACACAGACACACAGACACACAGACACACAGACACACAGACACACAGACACACAGACACACAGACACACAGACACACAGACACACAGACACACAGACACACAGACACACAGACACACAGACACACAGACACACAGACACACAGACACACAGACACACAGACACACAGACACACAGACACACAGACACACAGACACACAGACACACAGACACACAGACACACAGACACACAGACACACAGACACACAGACACACAGACACACAGACACACAGACACACAGACACACAGACACACAGACACACAGACACACAGACACACAGACACACAGACACACAGACACACAGACACACAGACACACAGACACACAGACACACAGACACACAGACACACAGACACACAGACACACAGACACACAGACACACAGACACACAGACACACAGACACACAGACACACAGACACACAGACACACAGACACACAGACACACAGACACACAGACACACAGACACAGAGACACAGAGACACAGAGACACAGAGACACAGAGACACAGAGACACAGAGACACAGAGACACAGAGACACAGAGACACAGAGACACAGAGACACAGAGACACAGAGACACAGAGACACAGAGACACAGAGACACAGAGACACAGAGACACAGAGACACAGAGACACAGAGACACAGAGACACAGAGACACAGAGACACAGAGACACAGAGACACAGAGACACAGAGACACAGAGACACAGAGACACAGAGACACAGAGACACAGAGACACAGAGACACAGAGACACAGAGACACAGAGACACCGAGACACAGAGACACCGAGACACCGAGACACCGAGACACCGAGACACCGAGACACCGAGACACCGAGACACCGAGACACCGAGACACCGAGACACCGAGACACCGAGACACCGAGACACCGAGACACCGAGACACCGAGACACCGAGACACCGAGACACCGAGACACCGAGACACCGAGACACCGAGACACCGAGACACCGAGACACCGAGACACCGAGACACCGAGACACCGAGACACCGAGACACCGAGACACCGAGACACCGAGACACCGAGACACCGAGACACCGAGACACCGAGACACCGAGACACCGAGACACCGAGACACCGAGACACCGAGACACCGAGACACCGAGACACCGAGACACCGAGACACCGAGACACCGAGACACCGAGACACCGAGACACCGAGACACCGAGACACCGAGACACCGAGACACCGAGACACCGAGACACCGAGACACCGAGACACCGAGACACCGAGACACCGAGACACCGAGACACCGAGACACCGAGACACCGAGACACCGAGACACCGAGACACCGAGACACCGAGACACCGAGACACCGAGACACCGAGACACCGAGACACCGAGACACCGAGACACCGAGACACCGAGACACCGAGACACAGAGACACCGAGACACAGAGACACAGAGACACAGAGACACAGAGACACAGAGACACAGAGACACAGAGACACAGAGACACAGAGACACAGAGACACAGAGACACAGAGACACAGAGACACAGAGACACAGAGACACAGAGACACAGAGACACAGAGACACAGAG
>JAXIVJ010002465.1:107500-109082 GCA_036785665.1 Chirona hameri
CACAGACACACAGACACACAGACACACAGACACACAGACACACAGACACACAGACACACAGACACACAGACACACAGACACACAGACACACAGACACACAGACACACAGCACACAGACACACAGACACACAGACACACAGACTCACAGACACATCAGACACAGACACAGCCAGACACACAGACTACAGACACACAGACACACAGACACAGAGACACAGAGACACACAGAGACACAGAGCACCACAGACACAGAGACACAGAGACACAGAGACACAGAGACACAGAGACACAGAGACACAGAGACACAGAGACACAGAGACACAGAGACACGAGACACAGAGACACAGGAGACACAGAGGACACAGAGACACAGAGACACAGAGACACGAGACACCGAGACACAGAGACACAGAGACACCGAGACACCGAGACACCGAGACACCGAGACACCGAGACACCGAGACACCGAGACACCGAGACACCGAGACACGAGACAAACCGAGACACCGAGACACCGAGACACCGAGACACCGAGACACCGAGGACCCGAGACACCGAGACACCGAGACACCGAGACACCGAGACACCGAGACACCGAGACACCGAGACACCGAGACGACCGAGACACCGAGACACCGAGACACCGAGACACCGAGACACCGAGACACCGAGACACCGAGACACCGAGACACCGAGACACCGAGACACCGAGACACCGAGACACCGAGACAACCGAGAACAACACGAGACACCGGAGACACCGAGACACCGAGACACGAGACACCGAGACACCGAGACACCGAGACACGAGACACCGAGACACCGAGACACCGAGACACCGAGACACCGAGACACCGAGACACCGAGACACCGAGACACCGAGACACCGAGACACCGAGACACCGAGACACGAGACACCGAGACAACGAGACACCGAGACACCGAGACACCGAGACACCGAGACACCGAGACCCGAGACACCGAGACACCGAGACACGAGACACCGAGACACCGAGACACCGAGACACCGAGACACCGAGACACCGAGACACCGACCGAGACACCGAGACACCGAGACACCGAGACACCGAGACAACGAGACACCGAGACACCGAGACACCGAGACACCGAGACGACCGAGACACCGAGACACCGAGACACCGAGACACGAGACCGAGACACCGAGACACCGAGACAGACCCGAGACACCGAGACACGAGACACCGAGACACCGAGACACCGAGACACCGAGACACCGAGACACGAGACACCGAGACACCGAGACACCGAGACACCGAGACACGACCCGAGACCGAGACACCGAGACACCGAGACACCAGAGACACAGAGACACAGAGACACAGAGACACCGAGACCGAGACCAGAGACACAGAACAGAGACACAGAGACACCGAGACACAGAGACACAGAGACACGAGAGACACAGAGACACAGAGACACCGAGACACAGAAGACACAGAGACACAGAGACACAGAGACACAGAGACAGAGACACAGAGACACAGAGACACAGAGACACAGAGACACAGAGACACAGAGACACAGAGACACAGAGACACAG